>NW_026510646.1:0-13819 GCF_026875155.1 Cherax quadricarinatus | reverse complement strand
TGTTCCGGGGTTTTCACTGAGCCCACTTAAAGGGATCACTTGGACAACGAAATAGGGATCCCGGGTTAAAACCCCCTATACAGAGTGACAGAGTGAACAGGAAAAAGGGGGGGGTTGGCCTGTACTTGCAGAGTCACTTGTTTACAAAAAGCTAAATGCCTCAAATGATGTAGTGAAGTTTTGCAGAAAGGTCGAAAACCCAAAAACCTATCATTGTGATAGTTAAAGCCCCGGATGAAAACCCCCCAAAATTTCCCAGGAACAGCTTTTAAAAATTGACCACTGTCTGGAAACCCCTTCCAGCCCCTGCCCCCAACATCTTGCTCCTGGGGGTTTTCAACTTAGGCCCTAAAAGGGGAAATATAGAAAAATAATATTGTTGCAGAATAACCCCAGGAGGCAGCTTGATGAAACTCACACTCAGCGAGTTTTTAAATCTCTCACAAAATTCAATTTAAACCCCGCAAATAAAAAGGCCTACTAGACGGAGAATCACTAGACCTATCTTCACTAACAATGATGTCTATAAAAATTCACCATATCAAAAACAATTACTCAATCACAAAAAATTGGGGTTCATCAGTATGCGCGGGCCCCAGACCGACAAAAGGGGAATTTACGAGGGAGCATTCACAAATTCAACTTAAAATAACAAAAAATAAAGTGGGACCAAAAAAACCCAAGCCCAAACCCGATATAAGCTGGGAAGATATACTAACAACACAGACCCCAACTATCCCTAGAACAAAAAAAAAAAAAAAAAAAACCGTACACTCGATGTATGCAAAGGAAATTCCTCAAAGAAAAAGGAGGAGAGAAAAAAACAAAAAGGGAACAGGCGCTCCCTTTACAGGCGACGGAAAAGAATAACAGAGGGAAAAAGAGGTCAATATATCGAAAGCGAGGGAACGGGTCAGGAAAATAGCAAGCACGAACTTAAGCAAAAAAGAATCCTTTAGGAGTCGGGAAATCGCGGGAAGAACTAAAACCCATAAATGAAATCGAAAAAAACCCCAAAAGTATTTCTTCTCCTTGCCAAATAAAAATCGAGAACAACTCCATTTTGGGGCCCCCCTTAAAAAGAGGGGGTCCTACACAGATGACAACAAGGAAATGAGTGAGCTACTCAAGTCCCAATTGACTCAGTTTTTAGAAACCCGCTAACCAGACTGAGGTCGAAGATCAAAATGAATTTTTTATGAAGACCCACAAAATTTGATTAACACAAGCCTATCGATGTTACCCTGACCCCAAATGATTGAACAGGCGTAAATCATGCCCATCACTCGCCCCGGGGCCAGCTCATGGAACTTGGTTCTCAAGCTGCAAGACCCCCTATCACGAGCCTTTTCCATCCTATGGAGAGGAGCTGGACACGGGGGTCGTCCCACATTACTAAAAAAAACAGCATACCCACTCCAAAAAGGGGGGCAGTAAAGCAACGCAAAGAACTACAGACCAATGCACAAAACACCCATATCATAAAAATCTTTGAAGGGTCCTAAAAGCAAGATCACCACGCTCAAAAAACCCATCATTACAAAACCCCGGGGCAAGGGGTTTTTGAACGGGTCGCCCCTGTCTGTCTCAACTTTGGGACCACTACACAAGGTCCTAAATGCACTAGAAGACAAAAAAATGCAGATTAATATATACAGACTTTGAAAAAAGCCTTCGACAAGTGTGCCATGGCTTTAATAGCGCACAAAATGCGTGCTAAAGGAATAAAGGAAAAATTCGGTCGATGGATCTAAAATTTCCTCACAAAACAAACACGGGAGATAGCGTCAACAGAGTAAAGCCCAAAGAGCACGGGGAAAAGCTTGTTCCACAAGGGCAAGTACTCGCTCCATCTTGTTCCTACCCTTTATTCCGACATAGACAAGGATGTCAGCCACACACCGTGTTTTCCCTTTTGCAGATGAACCCGAATCTCATGCCAGGTTTTCCCATTGCAGGCCTGAAAGCCCCGGGCGACATCAACCAATCTTTCGGGGGCTGCAGAAAAAAAAATTTGAAGTTCAACGAGAGAAATTTCAATTATCAGTATGGAAAAAATGGGGGAAATTAAATTTCATCAAGTACAAAAAAATTCGGCCCCAAAATAGACGAAACACCAACGAAAGCCCGGGGATTATATGCGGGGGATCCACCTTCAAGGCCATAACATTGTATCAATGCACTGCTAAAAAAATGACAGGATGGTAAGAGAACCTTAAAAACTAGGGGGCCCAAACCCCATGATGACACTCTTCAGGTCACTTGTTCTATCTAGGGGAAAATTTTGCTGAAACACTAACAGACCTTTCAAGGAGGTGAAATTGCCGCCCTAAAAAATGTACAGAGAATTTCACGGCGCGCAAAACGGGTAAAACACCTCAATTTTTGGGGAGCGCTTGGGGTTCCCTAAACCTTATTCCCGGAACCAGGAGGGGAGGATACTGATTAAAATTTAACCGGGAAAAATCCTAGGGGATAGTCCCGAACTTGACAAAAAATCACCCCTACGAAAGAAAAAGATTTGGCAGACGATGCACCCCCCCCCCAAATGAAAAGCAGGGTGTCCTAGCACTTAAGAGACCATAAAATAAGTGCCGGGGCCCGAGACTGTTCAATGCCCCCCCGCAACAAAAGGGGGGGGTTCAACACCCCCCGGGGCATTTTCAAGCGGGCAGGGACAAGCACCTAAAGTCAGTTCCTATCAGCCGGGCTGTGGCTGACTTTGGGTTTTTCGTGCCCCACAGCAACCCTGGTTGTCAGGCGCTGATCCACCGGGAGGCCTGGTAAGCCGGGCCGCGGGGCGTTGCCCCCGAAACTTTTCCAGGTAAACCCCGGTATTACATATTTTAAATTTATTCTTAATCAAATGTGATCAAGTGTTCATTTGTAATTACAGTTTGAATAAGTCTCAAAAAAATAATTCTTAAGCATTTTCTTCTATCAAAAAAAAAAGATACTTTTGGGGCCCACTCTACTCATTAATCAAAAGGGAAAAAATTTTAAAAATAAAAACGAAGTTACTTCCGTCATTTTTTTAAATAGAGATGCGGCGGAGTTGGATAATACACAATTTATTGAAGAATAAAATTTTTAAAACGGGTTTACGAATTTCCCCAACAAGCAGTTTGCAACCCCGGGTCACTGCCAAAGGGGAATCTTGAATAAATTTTCCCCAATTCAGGAAAAGAATAAAAAAAAGGTTTTTGGGCAAAAAAGACAAAACGGCATTCGGGGAAAATGTTGCAGGAAGGACTCAAGACGGCCGAGTGTAGAGGAGAATTTTTCTGCGTTAGGAGAAATAGGAAATCTTTTTTGATGAAAGTTTTAATTCTACGTGACTGGTACAGGGGGAATTTTTGTCTTTTGCCGGGGGACTTCAGATTTATATCCGCCCATTTTTTATGATGTATTTTTTGAGAGTTTGCCCCAGTTTAGGCTGACAGGGGGGAACCCACTGGTAAAGCAGTCAATATGTACTAAAAAAAAATTTTAATGTGAGAGAAAAAGTTCATGGGAAAAAAAGCTAGCAAGAAAGATCATTAATGGGCAAAATAACATGAAAAGGGACAGGGGGTTGTTGAAAAATTTTTGGGCCCTTCCCAGTAAGAAAAATTTATATATAATAAAACATTTAGTGATAAATGACAGCAAATCGTCTACCACCCGTCCCTGCAGACGGGGTCTGAAGCTTCGAAACCACCCAAAAACAGGGGCTGTCAGAGATACAATTTGTAAGTATAAATTACCCCTAGGGGGTGTTATGTACATATTTCATACATGGGGCTGACGATGTACGTATTGTTTGGACTCAAAAGTCCACACCTTTTCTCCCGACTTAGGTTGTTACAAACTCCTTGTGACCAAAATTTGCGCAATCCCCGATCTACAAAAATTCAAACATCCCTTGCTCTTTTTAACGTGAGCTATGGTGTTCTAACACCTTCGACAGGTACGGTGACTTGATAAACGAAGTGTCTTGGATGCCACGTCTTCCATTGTTAGGAAACGACACTGGTACATTTTTCCACAAGATTTGTTTTTATTGTTCACATGTATCACAAGAGAAGCGATCACCTTTTAAGTGTTTGTTTTAGAGACACTTTTGTTCACCTAACGCACATATCATGTCTGGCATCGTCTCGTAGTAGAGCCCCCCCCGTTTCCTGCCCGCCCCAGGCTCCATCCCGTCCCCCTGCCCTAATACAAAAAAAAAAAACGCTGACCTAGTCCCCTTGCATCCTGTCACCTCGATGAAGCAAAACAGAATTTTTGTTTCTTGCGTCTTAAATCTAGAAAAAAATGACACTAGTTTTCTATGGAATAAAGGGGGAGTAGGATTTTCCTTAATTTCCTGAAAGTAAGAGATGTTTGTCTTTTATAAAAATACCTTTCCCAAAACCCCGCTGCAAGGACCCAGGGTCATTTGACCGCATTGACATTGTGATCAATTACTCACTCTAGCAGTAAACAAGCGCCCCCCCTTCTAGTGGCCCTCGGGGCTGAGGGGCTGAAGGGGGCAAGGGGGGCTAAAAGGGGTGATACCCCCCTTGGAAAAATTTCTCCACACTGGGGGCGGCGGAGGTTCGCTGCGGGTGAACATTCAATTTTAACTTTAAATTTTAATTTTCCACTCGCCACCACTGCGCTTGCCCCTTTTCTGAACGCTTTGTCTGGTGGTTTGGAAAATCACTAATTTTGTTTTAAACACTTGAATTCTAAGGGACTAGTTTATTTATGTCCGTTATTCACTACCCTTTGCTAAAAACAAAAACTGTCCTGAGATTCCATTTGCATCAGGAATAGGGTCAAAATTTTTTCCAAGTGGCCCCATATGAACCTTTTTTTTTCGGAACCGCTTTGCCCCCGATAATTTTTCCCCAAACCCCTTAAATTTTTTTTTTTTCCACCGGGTTTCTTAAGGGGCCCTTTTTTTTTTAAAAAAAAATTTTTCCCAAAAGGAACAACATTTTTTTCCAAAAGGAAAATTTTGGGTTTTTTTCCTTTTTTTTTTTTTTTTTTCCCCCCTCGATGAGATTTCTTCAATTTTCAATTCATCATTTTTTCATAAAATCCGCCGTGCCGGGAAAAAATTTGGGAGGAATGTATCTAACAATCTGGGACCTTTTGTTGACTTCGGGTTGATAAAATCTTCTTATTTTAAAGCACCAGAAAAAGGGTTGGCTTTTTAAAATCATCAGTTCATCCCTTTCAAAAACCTTTCTATTAATTAATAAGGTTTCCAAAGTCATGCCACTTTTTTAATGCTCCCTTGTTTGAAAGGGAAAACCAAGACACCTTGATGGGAACTTTTTTTCAAACTGTTTTGGAAAAATTTGTCCATAAATTTCCCCCTGCCCCTAAAATGGATATTAAAAATTTTCAGGGGGAGGGAGGTACTTCTAAATACTCGCTTTTTCAGTGACAAAAAATACACCTTTATTTGTTTTTTTAATTTGTCGACTATTCCCCAAAGGAGTGATATGAAAATTTCAGAAAACCCCCTGAAATTTTCTGTCTTTTGACAATCATTTTGTTACCAAAATTTTCCCCTGGGGATCAATAGGTTTTGGTTTTTAAAGGTGTGAAGAAATGAACTTCTGACTTTTTAATTTTTTTTTAGCAAAAAATCTAAAAAATTTAAATAAAGGTTTTTTGGGGGGATAATTTGTTTTCTGAATTTAAAATTTTTAGAGAAAAAGTCTTTCAAAATTTTTTTTAAAAAAACCCCCCCCCCCAAACCCCCCCCTATTTAATAGGTTCAAGTATTCATAATCGGGTTTTGTTCCTTTAATGAATTTAAAGACAAGAGCTGTAACTTTTAAAGGTTTTTACCCAAAGATGAGTAATTAGATCCTCAATGACTTTTTCGTTGTTCGCTTTTTTCAAACTTTTTTTCTGCTTGTTCAAGCAGACTGTTTCTTCGGGATAATGTGGTTTTTTTTGAGGCCAGTTATTTTTTATTTTGAGAGCCAGTTCGGTCCCTGACCATAAATTTTTTACCTCAAAAATTTTTGAGTGGACACCCCGTGACAACTTCCTGGGTTTTCTTGGGTAGGACGTGAAAAAGAGATAATTTCTGCACTCTTTTATTTTTGCTACTCTGTTCTGTACATAGACCAAAATTATTATTTTTAACCATGGAAACTGCCTCATTATCATCCAGATCACGGTTTTCTCCCCCCCCAAAAGTGAATGATCAAGTACTTTTTTGAGTAGACCTAATTTTGTACCCACATAGAGTGCTGTCAGTTCCAATTGTGGTACTGTTTTGCCTTCAAGGGGGCTACCCTGGGCCTTTTAAGTAATAATGTACTTCCTTCAGCATTACTCATGTAAGCTACAGCGCCATAACCTCTGTTGACGCATCACAGAAACATGAATGTGTCTTGTTTCCCCTTACCTATTTGTTTTGGGAAATTTTTTGATTTAAATTTTTTAAACTCCCCGGATATTTATCCCCGCTTTACTCATTTTAGAGGCAAGTTTTATCCCCCCCAATTTTTAGTTTCCAGCATCTTTCATAACATTTTACCCTTTTTTGGTAATTGGGGAGACAGTCCTGGGATAAAAAAATTTTGTACCTCTGCAGTAAACTACGTTTTGTGAGTGTACTGCATGATTTATTGTTTATCTTTTTGGAACTCAGAGTATTTCATGTGTGTTCCCGTTAAGTCCCCGCATATTGTTTTCAATCAGGAATTTCAGTTTTTAGGGGAAAAATTCTTTGATAGTTCCCTTAAATTTCTTTGAATTTGTATTCCCCCAAACCTTGAAGGCATATTTGCTTTTTTCATTCCTTGTTACTTCTCTTTATAAGGGTTTCAAATCCTCTTTTTTTCACAGTACCCTTAAGGTCACATAGAAACTTTTCTTTAAGATTTCTTTGAAGGGACTTTCAGATTTTTCAAAGTGTTTTTTGAGTAGCTTTTTGTAAGAATGGAAGGGTGTTGCACCAAATAATACTGGTTGAAACGATAAGTTTTCACAGGGCTTTTAGGATCATTGGATTTTAGGGCCCCAAGAATCGAGTATAATCTCTATTATTTCTTGTGTCTACTCTTTAAAAAAGCTTGGAAATTCCCCCGTTAGGGATATGGGTTTGTGCGAAATTTCATAAAGACGTCTCCAAGCTTTTCATTAGTGGGGTCCGGTCAACAACGTCATTGACTTGCTACATCTTTTTTGCCTGACTGCAATTATATACAACACGTAGTGGAGTAAATTTTAAAATCTTTTTTTTGACCCTGTGCGGGGATAATGAGCGTTTGTCTTCAAATTTTCTTTGACTTTTTTCCCCAATGAAATTTTTTGTCCCAAATGTTCTTGTATGATTTATAAGACGTCATAGCTCTGGATTTTTCCTGAGCTCATGTTTTGTGCTTTTTTCCCGTGAAAGCCTCGTAATTGCTAGGGAGATGTGGTGGATTTAATTTTTATGGTAACCCAACCCAAAAGTCCATTTTATATTGACAGTGTCCAAAAAAATTGTTATAAGTCTGGACTCTTGGGGTTGGTTTTTTTACACAATACCTACGCATCAAATTCCACAACTTATCAACGGTTCATTCATTTCTTCCAGTAATGATAATTTTGCTGTGGTACAATCAGCGGGTTTTTCTCGTAAATAGTAATTTTCCACTGAATCAATAAACCCTTTTTTCCACTTTGGAGGGGGAAAGGGGGCCCCTTCATGTGGCCCCGCTGTTTTCAGCAAATGAACATCATGTTTACTTCTATATTTTTCAAAAACAGTGTTTAAAAATCACTTCCATGATTAATCATGGACTAATGTGCCGTCTGTAGCAGGGGCGGGTAAATTGACCCTTTGTGCTTTCATGCTGCAACTGTTTCTTTTAACCTGAATCTGCACAGATTTGGAAATCTCTACTACCCCAGTTTTACTGTCTTTTTCCCGTTTCCAGACAAAATGATTTTGGGTGGTATATGTCTGTTTACCAGAATTGTGGGAAAAAACCCCTATATCTAAATGTATTTTGGCATAGGGGTTTTTATTCAGTTTCTGCAAAACTGATCTTCTTTTAAACCTTTTTGGCCTTGATCAAAAAAGTTTAGCACATTGGTTTTTTGTAATTTAGATAAATAACTCGAGACGGGGGAGAGCAGTTTTTAAAAATTATCTCTCCATTTAATGCTTTGCTTTTGACTTTTGATTTTGTGGAAGCTGCGTTCGCAAAATATTTTTGGGAAAGCTGTCGATGCAAACCTTGCTTTAAAACACTTTTCAGTGACATTTTTCCCTTGTTTCACCTAAAAAAATTTTGCATCTTTTCATGTGAACACGTTGTTTACGGCCTCCATTGTGTGTATTGAATACAAAACTGGCCCCCGTGTTCCATCACAAAAACAATTTTGGGGGTACGTTTATTGTGACTTTTTTTTACTGTTGTTGTATTCACACTTTATAAAGCCTATATGGGATTTCCCATTATTTGGGTTTTGTGGGAAAGGTATCTTTTTATACTGAGTTAAGGTTTGTTACCATGGGTTTGTGGATTTTTTTATCTTGTCCGTTTTTTGCTGCATGAAAAATATTGTTTTAAACCCCTTTCTAATTTCCCCACAAGTGAAATAGCGTTATTGAACAAATATTTAATCGTTCAATAGTTTGTGGTGAAGTTATCCTGTCAATCCTGATAAAACCCAAACACTTGTTTTTAGGGCATTTTTTAGCACCGAGATATGGACTATTGTCTATGTATTCTAAATGCCCGTAAGTTGAATAACAATGTTTTGGGTGGGTTCAAACTTGATATTAAGACTGCATGTCTAACTTACCTTGTCAGCTCGAAATAATTGTCGCTAAGACCGAAGGCATTTGATAATTGCCTTTAACCACCCGGAAAGACTTAATCATTCATAGGGTTCTCCTTCACAAACATTTAAGGTAATTGAACTTGGCAATTATCTAGTCGTTCGGAAATTTTCTAGGATTGAAAACCATAAAGAATTCTTCATAATTATGACCTTGGAAAATAGGTAATGACAAAGTAGGTAAGCTTGGGAATGGGCACTTGTTGTTTCGTTGTAACAGGTGTTTGACACTTAGTGTAGGTTCTGTGCAGAGTTTTACGGCAATAGCCTTACTCCGTCCACCTTAATTGTTGATACTAAAAGTTCCAAAACATTTTTATTTCATCTTCAGATGGATTGATTTAAGAAATTTATTTTCATAATGGTATAGTCTGAATTAATTTTTTTATAGTTGTGTAAAAATTCCCAAATTGACCTCAAGATCATCAAAATCTTGTTTTTACTTGAGTTAACCTAGACAGCGAAATTAGATTTCAATTGTGTAATCTTTGTCTGAAAGATGAAACTGGTTTTAAACAAAGCCATTTTAATGGTTTTTCTGAAAATTTTAGCCCAAATTAGAGTGTTTAAAAAAACTGTACTGCTATACCTGAGTTTTTTTTATGTTTAAATCAGCAATAATGAGTCAGACGTACGACCCACTAACTTAAACCCCAGGGTTAAGACCATGAGGGTACAGGGACGTGGCTGATGTTTACGGCTTAGAGTTTTCTGTGTCAGCCTGACCATGAATTAATTAAATAAAGATGTTTACACTTTTTCACTATCATTAAAAGTCACTGTTAAATGTAAATCACACATGAAAATTTTCTTACACATATATAAATTTAATTTAATTTATTTTAAAGCTTAACTTTTTATATAAGTTCCTTAATATAACAGGTAAATCTATAAGAAACAAAACTTTAACACAATCTTGTCTCTTAATTTTTTTCAAAACATTATAAACCCTGGTGTAAACACTAGAAAACAATTGGGTGTTGTCTTAAGTCAGCAATTTCTGAGATTTTAGCATTGAGCAGGGTGGGGTGAGTCACCCCTCCCTTTTTTTGGGGGTCCGGGGTGACGCCCCCCCTTTTTTTTTGGGGAAAGCTGGGTGAGCGCCCGTTTTCTTTTGCTGCCCTTCCGGGTTTGGGCTGGGGGGACTCATTTATACTGATTTATTTGTAAAAAAATGTTTTTAAACTTTTTTTGAAGGCCTTGGCTATAGGTATTTTTACACTGTGTCAAAAAAATTTGGACCACCTGGGTCTTTATCCTTCGAGCACGACCAAAGTTTGTTGAAATATTTGGCCCTTTCCACAAATATTTATTGGAGTGTTCTTCAGTTTGACAAGAAAAAATATGGTTTACCTGGAGAGGTTCCCGGGGGGGAAAGCCCCCCGGGGGCCCCTCTGTGACCAGGCCTCCTTAGGTCAGTGTCCCCCGGAGCGACTCACACCAGTGCTAAAAACCCAGGGGACCCATTTTACTGATGGGGAAAATAGACAAAAGGGGGAAAGAAACACGCCCAAAATTTTTACTTTCTGGGGAAACGAACCCGGGCCCTCACCTGTGAAAACGAAGCGTTTAAAACCCGGCCCCTTAGCTGATAAATGACAGCAAACGTCTACACACCGTCCCTGCGAGGGCTAGAAACTGTCGAAACCCTACAACGGGGCTGTCAAGGATACAAATTTTTAAGTATAAATTACCCCTGGGGGGTTTTTGTCAGCAATTTTTTAAAACTGGGGGCTGACGTGTACGTCTTGTTTTGGGCTCAAAGTCCAAACCTTACTCCGACTATAGGTTTATTACAAACCCTTGTGACTCAAAATTGCGCAATCCCCCGACTACAAAAAAATTCGTAACATAAACCCTTTCTTTTGTAACGTGGCTATGGTGTTCTCAACCCTTCGACAGATCGGTGACTTGATAGAAACTGAAGTGCCCTTGGTGTCCCGTTTCCATTGTTAGGGAAAAGCACACTGGACACTATGTTTCCCCAAGATTTTTTTTTTTTCACATGTACACAAAGAAGCTGAACACCCTTCTCAAGGGGTTGAGACCTTTGTTTAACTAACGCACATATCGGTCCTGGGGGTCAGTCTCGATAGAGTCAAAGTTAGTCGCCAGACGCCCCAGCCCCAGCCCTACTGCCCTAATACACAAAAAAAAAAAAGCCCGACCCAGTACCTTTACCCTGTCACCTCCTCGATGAAGCAAAACGAAAGTTTGTTTCTTCTGTCTTAAACATAGACAACAATGTACACTATTTTACTATGGTAATAAAGTGGGGTAGGATTTTTCCCTTTAATGTCCTGTAATAAGAGGTTTTTGTCTCTTTAAAAAAAAAACACGTTGCAACACCGCTGCAAGGGGAGAGGTCTTTGACCCCGCAACGACATCTGTGACAATTTTCCCCCCCCCAGCAGTAAAAAAGACGCTGCCCCCTTTAGTGGCCCCCAGGGGGGGAGGGCTGAAGGGGGGCTGAAGGGGGGTGAAGGGGGCTGATACCCCCCCTGGGGAAAATTTCTCCAATGGGGGTTATTTTTAAGGGTGTTGAAACCCACTAGTTTTAAAATAATCGGGATGCAAATAGAGGGATAGGTGGTCAGGTGACAAAAAGGTACCTACACTGTTTCCCGGTAAGTAGGAACCACAAGTTAGCACATACTGCCCCCATACACACGCGTTAGGAAATATGAACCCCCTACCATCATACTGAGAAAGGCAGGAACTAGGAACCACTGATGTTACACACTATACACAGTGTACTAAAAATGAAACCAAGGTAAATAGGAACACTTTGCCAAAATCAGCACCCGAACTACCCACGTGGTAACGGCCGGTTGGAGTTTTGGACTCTGGGGCCCCGGGTTCAATCCCGCCCGTGGTATGGTTTGTGCCCGTGCTCCTAACAAACACCAAATCAAAGGAACAAAAAATTTGGGTGGCACCCTGTAGGAAATCTGTTGCCACCACCTTGCTACACATGTGCCAAATACGTGGGAACCTTTGTCGAGCAAGGAGGAGCGTGGCTCGTACCCCGGCGCTGTCTGAACGACCCAAAAGGGTTTGCTCACTTACTAATGCTTTGAAGTGTTTATGAATTTCCCGTTAAGGTATTCTTGTCAAATGCTTTTTTTATTGTAAAGTGAATATCAGAATTCTTAAATTTACAAAAAAATTTATTTTTTGGTAATGAAGAGAGAGAGAGAGAGAGAGAGAGAGAAGAGAAGAAAGAGAGAGAGAGAGAGAGAAGAGAGAGAGAGAGAGGCAGAGAGAGAGAGAGAGAGAGAGAAGAGAGAGAGAGAGAGAGGAGAGAGAGAAGAAGAGAGAGAGAGAAGGAGGAGAGAGAGAGAAAAGAGAGAGAGAGAAGAGAGAGAGAGGAGAGAGGGGAGAGGGGAAGAGAGAGGAGGGGGGGGGGAGGGGGAGGGCAGGGATAACAGGGACGATTCGAAATTATAAAGAATTAACTTTTTGTTCCTTATTGAAATGAATTTTTTATTGCTCGATATCCGAATACGATAATGTTTGGATAAAATCAGTTTCGTTTCTGTGTAGCATAATTGGGACGGTATGGGGGGAAATGTCTCTTTGCAGAGTCAAACCCAAATGTTTTTACAGCAGGGTCCCCGGGGAATTTTTTGCTGCAGAGAGCGGGGAATTTTATTTTTCAGTGTCGTGTAACTTTAACTACAGGAATTTCACTTAACGAATCTGGCCAGGGGTAGGGGCAAATCTTCAGTATTATTTGTGCTCGCTGCATAATCCCCATTTTGATTAAAATATCTCAAAAATTGTATTTTAGAAAATAAGAAAAGTTCATTTCATGGGGCTTTTTATTAATAGTTTTTTTTCGAGAAAAGCTTGTTTCTCTGTCATTTAACTTATTTAAGGTATTTAGGGAGAGAAGAGAGAGAGAGGGAGAGAGAGAGAGAGAAGAGGAAAAAGGAGAGAGGAGGGAGAGAGAGAGAGAGAGGAGAAGGGGAGAGAGGGGAGAGAGAGAAGAAGAGAGAGAGAGAGGAGAGAAGAGAAAAAGGGGGAGAGGGGGAAAAGATCTCTGGTGGCCCGGTTGTCGGTGGCAAAAACTCCCGTTTTCACACACGGGGGCCCGGGTTGTTTCCCGGCGGGGGGAAAATTTCCCGACACTTTTTCCTTACACCTATTGTCCTGTTCACAGCAGTAAATAGGTACCTGGGTGTTAGTCATGGTGTGGGTCGCATCCTTGGGGGGCAAGTTAAGGGGCCCCATGGAAATAAGTTAGACAGTCCTCGATACGCAAAGCTTTTTGGTTACCTGGGGGGGCTACCCTCCCGGGGGTTTAAAAAACCCAACGAAAATTTTTCTTATCTTATCTTTCGCTTTGTCGCAGTTACCTAGTTCTGCAATTTTGATCTACAGATGGGCATGTACATGACTTTGACACTGTGTTGCACACACCTATGTGTTTGCGATACTGGCGTGGGTCACCTATTTAACATATAGGTGTGGAACAATGCATTATTTCGTGGGTACATTTTAAGACAAAATTTGTTTATGAAACCATACTATGGTTACTAAAATTGACCTGGAAAGATGGCCATGTTTTCGTTCATCACTCACACACGTGATGAATTGTAACCCAGGGACAGAAAACTGATTATGAAATTTTTGAACCCATTAAATACTGGGGGAAAAAAAATACAGAAAGACGTTTTTTTCTACGAATTTAAAAATTTTGAAACACAAAATAAACCCCCCGAAACCCGTTATGATTAATTCTTTTGGACTTTACTCGACTCAGAAAAGATTATGAGATGTCGAGGAAGAATTCTAATTTTTCCCACCCAAAAAACATACATCCCAAAATTTGATCCCCAAGAATATTGGCTGACAAAACGATTTTGCGAACGCCCCCAGAAGTGTTTTCATGGGGGGTAGCTGACCCCACTTTGTCATATACGCCAAAACTATGGGTACCTCAAGGTCGACAAGTGTGAAAAAAAAAAATAAAGGACGTATT
>NW_026510645.1:0-38633 GCF_026875155.1 Cherax quadricarinatus | reverse complement strand
AAAAAAGGATCGGGTAGTGGCGCTGCTTGTTATTGAAGAGTAAATGAGATGGGATTCCGATGTTTACGTTCTGTTCTTCCTGGGAGGACAACTCCGAGCACCACCGCCACCCACTAGCACCACCGCCACCCACTAGCACCACCACCCACCCACTAGCACCACTGCCACCCACTACCTACTAGCAACCACCACCACCCACTACCTACTAGCACCACTACCACCCACTACCTACTAGCACCACCGCCACCTAGTAGCACCACCGCCACCCACTAGCACCACCAACCCCCCACTACCTACTAGCACCACCACTACCTACTAGCACCACCGCCACCTAGTAGCACTACCGCCACCCACTAGCACCACCACCACGACTAGCACCACCACCACCGACTAGCACCACCGCCACTCACTAGCACCGCCACTACCCACTAGCACCATCACCACCACTAGCACCACCGCCACTCACTAGCACCACCGCCACTCACTAGCACCACCGCACCCACACTACCCACTAGCACCACCACCCATACCTACTAGCACCACCGCCACCTAGTTAGCACCACGCCACCCACTAGCACCACGACCCACTACCTACTAGCACCACCGCCACCTAGTAGCACCACCGCCACCCACTAGCACCACCACCACCGACTAGCACCACGCCACTCACTAGCACCGCCACTACCCACTAGCACCATCACCACCCACTAGCACACCGCCACTCACTAGCACCACCGCCACTCACTAGCACCACCGCCACTCACTAGCACCACCGCCACTCACTACCCACTAGCACCACCGCCACCTAGTAGCACACGCCACCCACTAGCACCACCACCACCGACTAGCACCACCGCCACTCACTAGCACCGCCACTACCCACTAGCACCGCCACTACCCACTAGCACCACCGCCACTCACTAGCACCACCGCACTCACTAGCACCACCACCACCGACTAGCACCACCGCCACCCACTAGCACACCACTGCCCACTAACACCATCACCACCCACTAGCACCACCGCCACTCACTAGCACCACCGCCACCCACTAGCACCACCGCCACCCACTAGCACCACCACTACCCACTAACACCATCACCACCCACTAGCACCACCGCCACTCACTAGCACCACCGCCACCCACTAGCACCACCGCCACCCACTAGCACCACCACTACCCACTAACACCATCACCACCCACTAGCACCACCGCCACTCACTAGCACACCGCCACCCACTACCCACTAGCACCGCCACTACCCACTAGCACCACGCCACCCACTAGCACCACCACTACCCACTAGCACCTTTCCTTTTCTGGGTTTATCCTAGGCAATTTACATATATGTTACTACGATGCAACGAGATCACATTAAGCAGGTGATATCACAATATACGAACGACCACTGTGAAAAAATATTGAATATCCAGGAACTTCCGTGATTTCTCACATCATCAATGACTTGTACAAATTGCTAGAACAAGGGTCTAATGCTCTGTTTATTCGTGTGAGAGATTTCAACCATCCAGTTGATTTTCAAAATTCCGAGAAAGTTGCATCAAACAGGTCTGAGGTTGAGAGAAATGTAATTGAATCAAGCTTCAAAAAATAGTTTTGATATTAATATGAATAATAGTTTAGGATTATTCAGATTAGATTAATTTAAAATTAATAAAATTTGGGAAGAATTTAAGCTATGCACACAGGTCCTCGATACTTCCTACACGCGTTATGTTGGGCGGGGTGAGGTGAGGTGACATCTCAGCCTTATAAACTTTCTACTGTTCTGTTATTTGTACAGGTCCTTGATAATGTGAGAAATCACGAAAGCGCTTGGAAGTTCACTATTTTTTTTCGCTGTGGTTGTTATGCATAATACAATGTCACCTGATTACTGTGCTCTTGTTGTATCATAGTGACTGTACTTCCACCACAAACCCCACCACCACACCCCCCCCCACCACCACACACCCCACCACCACACACCCCACACCACACACCCCCCACCACACACCCCCACCACCACACACCCCCACCACCACACACCCCACCACCACACACCCCACCACCACACACCCCACCACCACACCACCCCACCACCACACACCTCACCACCACACACCCCACCACCACACACCCCACCACCAACACCCCACCACCACACCCCCCCACCACCACACCCCCCACCACCACACACCCCACCACCACACACCCCCACCACCACACACCCCCACCACCACACACCCCCACCACCACACACCCCCACCACCACACACCCCACCACCACACACCCACCACCACACCCCCCCACCACCACACCCCCACCACCACACACCCCCACCACCACACCCCCCACCACCACACACCCCCACCACCACACACCCCCACCACCACACGCCCGCACCACCACACGCCCGCACACCACACACCCCACCACCACACACCCCCACCACCACACACCCCACCACCACACACACCCCACCACCACACACCCCACCACCACCACACCCCCACCACACACCCCCACCACCACACCCCCACCACCACACACCCCCACCCCAACACCCCCACCACCACACACCCCACACACCACACACCCCACCACCACACACCCCCACCACCACACACCCCACCACCACACCCCCACCACCACACGCCCGCACCACCACACCCCCCCACCACCACACACCCCACCACCACACACCCCCACCACCACACACACCCCACCCACCACACACCCCCCACACACCACACGCCCGCACCACCACACACCCCCACCACCCACACACCCCCCACCACACGCCCGCACCACCACAACCCCCACCACCACACGCCCGCACCACAACACACCCCCACCACCACACACCCCCACCACCACACACCCACCACCACACACCCCCACCACCACACCCCACCACCACACACCCCACCACCACACACCCCCACCACCACACACCCCACCACCACACACCCCACCACCACACACCCCACCACCACACACCCCCACCACCACACCCCCACCACCACACACCCCCACCACCACACACCCCCACCACCACACACCCCCACCACCACAGACCCCACCACCACACACCCCACCACCACACACCCCCACCACCACACACCCCACCACCACACCCCCCACCACCACACCCCCCACCACCAACCCCCCACCACCACACCCCCCACCACCACACACCCCACCACCACCACACACCCCACCACCACACACCCACCACCACCACACACCCCACCACCACCACACACCCCACCACCACCACACACCCCACCACCACACCCCCCACCACCACACCCCCCCACCACCACACCCCCCACCACCACACACCCCACCACCACCACACCCACCAACCACACACCCCACCACCACCACACACCCCACCACCACCACACACCCCACCACCACCACACACCCCACACCACCACAACACCCCACCACCACAACACCCCACCACTACACACACCACCACACACACCCCACCACCACACACACCCCACCACCACCACACACCCCACCACCACCACACCCCCCACCAACCACCACACCCCCCACCACCACCACACCCACCACCACCACACCCCCACCACCACCACACCCACCACCACCACACACCCTACCACCACACCCACCACCCCACAGAGGGGTGGGGCTCCTCGTTTGTATGCCGTTCACAGATCCGCCGACCCATTGTAAACTCTGGCCAGCGTTTATTTATCCGTTTCCGATATGCAATAATGTTGGGGAGGATTTACGAGCGTGCAATTGCCTGGGCGCCTTAACTTGAACCATTCTTGATGAAGGCAGTGAGGAGGACGGGTAGGAACAAGCAAGAAAGAATGTAATCGAAAACAAAGGTAATTGTTCTTATTCTCCAGCCCAGAAAAGGGAAGGAAGGAAAGGGAAAAAAGGGGAATTTAAAGGGGAAAAGAAAATAAAAAGGGGAAAGAAAGAGGGAAGGGAAAGGGAAGGGGGAAAGAGGGGAAAAAAAAAAGGGGGGAAAGGGAAAGGGGAAAATGGGAAAGAATGAAAGGGGAAAAAAGGAGGAACGAAGGAAGAAAAGAGAAAAAAAATGAAGAATGTTCCTTGCATTGAAACTTAGTAAGCCAGACCAAAAATTTTTGAAAAGGGAAAAGGAAAAAAAGGGAAAAAAAGTAAAAATCGCCGCTAAAGTAATTATTCACAACTTCCAAAATGAGACCAAAAAAAAAATTTGGGGGGAAAAAAGGGAGAAGAACCCTCAAAAAAAAAGCGGAAATTAAAAAAAGTAATCCAAAAAAAACTTTTTTAAAAGGGGCCCACGGAAAAAACCCTGCATAAAAAAGGCAAATTTTTTTTTTTTTTTTTGTGTGTGGTGAAATGTGTGGATCCCTTTTGTAGGGTCGAACCCCCCGGGCGAAAAAAAAAATTTAAAATAAAATTTTTTTGGGGGCCCTTTAAGGTGTTTTGGTGTAAAACACTTTAAAAAAAAAAACCAAAATCTCTTAAAAATTTTTCGGGGGCAAAGCTGAGAGACGCCTTTAAAGAGAAGTTAAAAGCAATGGGTCACTTTAAATTCTCCAATTAGAGGGGAAAAAATTTTAGCTGGGGAAAGAGTTTGCTTTTTTGGGGGGGAATATTAGCTTTCTTGGGAAAAGGATATTAGCGTTGTTAGGAAGGCTATTAGTTTAGCTGTGTAGGATATTAGCTTTCTTGGGAAAGATATTTGCTTTCTTGGGAAGGATATTAGCGTTGTTGGGAGGGCTGTTAACGTTATTGGGAAGGATATTAGCGGTTTGGGCAAACTATTAGCGCTGTTAGACAAGCTTTAGCGTTGTTTGAAGGTATTATTGTTGGGATGGCTATTAACGTTGTTGCGAAGAATAGGAGTGTTGTTGGGAAGGCTATTAGCGCTGTTGGGAAAGCTATTAGCGTTGTTGGGAAGGACATTAGCGTTACTGGGAAAGCAGCGCCGCTGGGAAGGCTATTAGCGTTGCAGGGAGAACAGCGTTGCTGGAAGAGCTGTTAGCGGTACGGGCACTGCTATTAGCGATGCTGAGAGAATGATCGTTACTGGGCACAGCTATTAGCATTGCTGGTAGAGTTATTAGCGTTGCTAGACACAGCAGTTGTTAGCGTTGTTGTGGTGGCTAGAACATCATTGTTACCAAGGCTGGTTTTATTGCTTCCTGTCGTTGGTTGTAAACACCGCCAGTGTTCCAGCTAAGCTAACGAAGCCCTTGGAAATCCAGGGGAATTAAGACGCCGTACTGGCACTGCCATCTATGTTACGTGCGAGAAGTGCCTCTGGCACCCAGGAATAATTTCTTTATGAAATTATTACAAATATTATTGTTGTTGCTATTATTATTATTATTATTATTATTATTATTATTATTATTATTATTATTACATGAATGCACACACTCGTAGAGGTGATGCAGGTCCTAGGAATGGGAAGCGATCAAGTTTGATGCGAGGAAAGGAAGGGTATTTTCAGTGCCTTTCATCAGAGCCCTTCACCAGCATCAAGGCGCCCTCTTCACATCTGAAAGGGCTCGTTAGAAGACCTGGGGATATATATATCCGTGACGTGTTTGTGACGTCAGTCAGTCAGCTGATAGACTCCCACACAAGAAAGTTCCGTCACTCATCAGCTGACTTGCTAGTCCATACTTAAAGAATTTATTTTATTTATTCTTATATTTATTTTTATTATTGTTTTAATTATTACTATTGTTATAGTTATTATTATTGTTTTTATTATTTTTGTTTTTATTATTATTATTATTATTATTATTATTATTATTATATTATTAAGTGATTTCCAGAATTTTTTTTCCCTCCATCTCTTCGTTTTTATTTTGCACTGAACTCGAGAATGCCTCGTCCGATCAGCTTCAGACTTTCAACACTGAGATTCTAGGATTCTAGGAACAATTAGCACATGCAGGTGTCCTATGACCAGAGTTGTAGGACTCATTCCCAGCATCCTGGAATGTCTACGATAACTTGCAAAATCCTCTATAGTTTAAAAGTTCAGAAGAAGCTTCGTAATTCCACGACGGTGATGAGTGTAATTCAGTGAGTGTATTATCACTTTTGTCGATTTTGTGTGTAAAATAGTTTGTGGTTTTGGTTCCTCTGAGTCAGGTTAAATGTATTTGAGTCTACCTCCATTCAAAGCAGGTGAAATCGCAGATCTAGAGAGTGTACAGAGATCCTTTACTGCACGTATAAGTTCTGTCAAGCACCTTAACTATGGGAACGCTTGGAAGCACTTGACTTGTACTCGTTGGAACGCAGGAGGGAGAGATATATCATAATCTACACTTGGAAAATCTTGGAAGGAATGGTCCCAAATCTGCACAACAGAAATCACTCCCTACGAAAGTAAAAGACTGGGTAGGCGATGCAAAATGCCGCCAATAGAAAGTAGGGGCGCCATTGGTACACTAAGAGAAAACACCATAAGTGTCCGGGGCCCAAAACTGTTCAACAGCCTCCCATCAAGCATTAGGGAATTGCCAATAAACCCTGGCTGCCTTCAAGAGAGAGCTGGACAGATACCTAAAGTCAGTGCCGGATCAGCCGGGCTGTGGCTCGTACGTTGGACTGCGTGCGGCCAGCAGTAACAGCCTAGTTGATCAGGCCCTGATCCATCGGGAGGCCTGTCATGGACCGGGCCGCGGGGGCGTTGATCCCCGGATATAACCTCAGGTAACTCTTATAAATGGCTTAAATATTTAATGGCTGGTGTATCTAATGGCCAGAATACTAGCTGTTAAATTTAAGTATCTTCACCATGCGCCAAATCAACCAGGCTGTGTTGGATATGTGGGTGCGAGTCTCTAGCAGCAACAGCCTGGTTGACCAGACTAGCACCAGACGAACCTGGCCATGGCCGGTCTCCGAGAGTAGTAGACTCTCGAAACTCATCAAAGGTATATCAAATACAGTAATGTTTTTTCTTAACCTGGAATCGTTTAATGCCTATTCTGATCGGTTTCAAATTTTCCGCCCTGGAGTGTTTCCCTCACAGGTTCCTCTTATTATTGGATTCCACAGTCTCAGCTTTCCAGTGTTATTGAAGGATATTGACTTCCAGGTATTAATAAAACTTTGTTTTATTAGCTTCACAATATTAACATTCTGTATAAGAAGCAACATTGACTTTGTAAATGGTCCAAGTCGGACCGAAACGTCGTCGTAAGCTCCTCTCTCTCTATGTGCGGGTTATTTGTGTATTGTTCCAGTCACGGTATTGTGCCTTTTTTTGTTATTATTATTTTATTATTATATTATTATTATTATTATTATTATTATTATTATGAAAAACTTGGTGACGTTGGATTCAGATCAGTTACTAGAGAATGCTTTTTCTGATAGGCTTGAAACTTTTAGTGTTGATGGGATTTATTTTAAAAGATAGTTCACCTTTCACTTTGAGCTGTGTAATTTTAAATTTGCCAGTTTTATCAAAATGAATTGGTTTTATAAGTAGCAAGTAGAGAATGTACCTTCTTATGCCGCACTCTGCACTGTTTCTTTCGCGTGAGTCGAGGTAGAGCAGGCTGGGGTTACGCAGTACCGGGGATACTTTCCCTAGGATCGCGCACCGACCGAAATACATCTAGTTACCGTTGTTATTATTCATAGGAAGAGCTAAGCCCGTAAGGGTGTTCAGAGTGCCTAGGAAGGGAATTATATTAAGTTTGATTCCAGTGGCAGAGAGTAGCTTTAGCTCCTTGGATCAAGAGCCTTTACCAGCATTCCAGAAACCCCTCCCCATAACACTGAGTGTCATTAGTAACAGTCATGGAGGAGCGCTAAACTCGTAAGGGTCATGCAGGGGAGGTAAAAAATTAAAGATAGCTCTATTTCTTCGGATCAAGAGCTTTTTTTCCAACATGCACCAAGTGAAACGCTGGAACGTGATTTCGCCCCCCTGGATAGGCTGTGTTACCCTTACGAGTTTAGCGCTTCATCCCCCGTGAATACAGCGATACTTCTCTTGTTGGAAACCTCCGCTTCTGCAGTGCTGCGTGCTCCTGGTGGGTTTTAGTGCTTACTTCGGATTATAATTACAATAATTCGCATTAACAGTGATCTTTAACGTTCTTATTAACTGGTGATCATTGTGAAGTCTGCGGGAGCTTGAGCTTGTAACTTTGTGGGGGAGAATTAAGAGAGTTTGTGTTTGAAAGAGTCACAAGGACAGAAGCAGTGAGACACAAGGACAGAAGCAGTGAGACACAAGGACAGAAGCAGTGAGACACAAGGACAGAAGCAGTGGAGACACAAGGACAGAAGCAGTGAGACACAAGGACAGAAGCAGTGAGACACAAGGACAGAAGCAGTGAGACACAAGGACAGAAGCAGTGAGACACAAGGACAGAAGCAGTGAGACACAAGGACAGAAGCAGTGAGACACAAGGACAGAAGCAGTGAGACACAAGGACAGAAGCAGTGAGACACAGTGACAGGCAGTGAGACAGGCAGTGAGAAACAGAGGACAGAAGAATACAGAGAGAGAGAGAGAGAGAGAGAGAGAGAGAGAACAAGCTTCCTACCGTGAGGAGTATTGAAGTAAGACTGTGTGTGCCAATACAAGAGGCAATAAAAGGCCATGTTGTGTGACCGCTGACGCTGCTATTGTCCTCGCTAAGAATGACACCACCATAAAAACTGCACTGCCTTCTGCTGCTGCTGCTGCCACCCTGGCCAGAGTATCGGGAAACACTAGCCTCGTTACCAGAAACAAAGGCTACGCCAGGAATCCTTGCGTGTCAGCTTTAAAAGTCAACCTTTCGGTGTGTGTGTGTGTGTGTGGTTGCAGGGGCCGATTCATAGCTCCTGGCCCCGCCTCTTCACTAGGTCCACTCCCTGCTCCATGAGCTTTATCCATACCTCTTCTTAAAGTTGTGTATGGTCCTTCCTCCTCTACATCACTTTCCAGACTATTCCACTTCTTGTGTGTGTGTGTGTGTGTGTGTGTGGTGTGTGTGTGTGCAAGTGTAAATTTTCGAGACTTGGGCGAACTGTTTATTTCGGCTTCAGTCAGGGACCATCTTCGGGTCATAAAATAATTCGAAGAGTAAGCTGAGATTATTTTATATGAGGAGCCAAGATCCTTTAGTGGTGGTAGTGCACGCTCGATACTCCGTCTGGCAGAAGCTCGACATACATACTGCTTAGCCTTAGGCAAACATGTAAGTCCTGGAGAGACGAGAGGTGAGTGGAGCTGCCTGTATATTAAAGTCTCCTGTACGTGGTCAGGCAGCGGTCGTTCACTCGCTGCCTGAACCTGTTTCCTATACCTGCTTCCTGTATCTACTTCCTGTTCCTGCTGCCTGTTTCTGCTGCCTGCTTCTTGTTAGTTTAGGTAATGAAGTCACTAGCTTAGCGTGTCTAGCGTTCTCTTCAAATATTCAACACCTTCACGTGTATCTGAGCGGGAACCAGGAAGAGAGAGGGGGGAAAGAGAGAAAGAAAGAGAGAGAGAGAGAGAGAGAAATAGAGAGATTACAGCACTTCGACGTATCTCGCACTTGCTCGACAGTAGGGGTTGCAGATTCTGTATGAGGCACAAGTACGCTCACACCTTGAGTATGCTCCACTTTTCTTGGTTTTGCCTGCCCCCCCTCTCATCTGCGACTGCTTGACAGAGTAGAGAACAGGCAAGACGTCTCATCTCTCGCCTGGACTCATCCTGGGTAGACCTATCATTTCAGCAGAGCCTTCAACACAGGAGGAATGTGGGCAGCCTTACTGTTATGTACAAGGCCAATATTGTCAAGGTAATCATACTTGGTTCTACTTCGAGGACAGCAAGAAGCAACCTTCTGTACCACAAGACGGGCAGAAAGCAGTAACTTCACTCTGGCTGTACCCTTCTCCAGAACATACTCACCCCTCCTACTCCCTCTAGTATTATTATTATTATTATTTATTTTGACCCCTGAATGGGTCACAATGTATATACTGTATATTACCTGTTAATATAATTTTATATTCTTATATTTGCGATATTAGCTAAATCGTAAATATATTGCTTTATATTATTATTTGACTTAGTTATATTATTAGGTAGGATGTAACATTTATATATTATTCAGTGCTCATAGTTCGTGACTGTTAAGTACTGACAGCATTGTCTAACTACTGTAATTATCGCTCCCGCTCGTTTCGCTGCCCGCTTCTCTGTAGTTGCTGGGCAGCAGCAGTCCACAGAGAGTCACGTGATCAGGGTGGGGTGATCACACCTCACCTGGAGGAGAGACTGCCTGGGCTGCGCTAGCTCTTGTCTGTTTGACGTTGCTTCCAACAAGACGTGCCTCTCTAGCTCTTCCTTGCTGGTCCTTGTTGGAAGATCGTCTCTGTCGCTTTCTTGTTGTTGGTTCTGTATAACTCTGTTCACAGAACATAGCCTAGACTTAGTGATTTTCGACGTTGTACTAAGGTTGTGTGTCGCAGTGACACTCTGAGAAACTCAGGTCCTGAGCTGTAGCTTCTGACCTAATTTGTACTGGTATCTGTGTACTGTCACAGTTGGGGATTTTCTAATGCTGAACTTAGATTCAGTAGTATGGGAGTTTTGTGACTTTCGTGGAGGATCTGCAGATGGTCCCTACTTAGTGTCGTTATATTATCCCCTTGTTCCTGATTCTGTGTCGCTGTTGCTTGTTATATTGCTGTTCGGCTTATCAGTCGTTTTATTGTTCAAGGAAACTGTTCTGATTGCCAGGTTGTTCAAGAAGTTAGTATATGTGAGGACTTTTAGTCAGTCACTGGTTAAGTCTAGTCGAGTCTTGAGACAGCAAACTACTTAGAGCACTTACACACATACACACAAACTTGTTATATTAGTATTATGTTATTAAATGCTAACAGTGTACCAGACGGTACTTAAAAGCCATAAAGATGTGACATGTGCCTTCAGCACAATACTACTGTACACCAGAGAAGTGTACCAACTTGTATCCTATATTATATTAAAATTAATTACTTTAATTTACTTTGATCTTATACGCCTAGACAACTTTATTGTTATTAATAAACTTATTAAATTTTAATTTCTTTAGTTAGTAGCCTACCAGTTGTAATACTGAAGCACTATTGAATCTTACTAAATTCTAATGGATAATTGGACCAGGATACTGACTACTTGTTACGAAAACCCAGTAACAGGCTGGATGCTAGAAGGGCAGTCCTTTCTAGTGTTCACTGGAGATCTCTATGCTTATTAGATATCGAGTTTTTTTTTTTGTAACATTTCTTTAATTATTTTTATTTTTAATTTATTATTATTTATATTTTTTTATTCTTATTATTGATATTTTATTTTATTATCATTATTATTATTGAAGGGTTTAGGTTATGTTAGATTAGGTTAGGTTTCCTGACGCGGGTCTTAGATGATGACCCGCCATTGGAGCTTTTGGTCATCTGACCGAGGCCTTCCGTTGGCTTACCCCTCCACCCCTTTAAAAATTATGGTCTTAGTTATAACCATTCGGATTGAAGGGGAAGCGGTAAACCCCAGTGGTTGGCACAGGAGCCGGGAATAAGTTGGAACTCTGGTTGCTAGTATTGTACCACTGGTGAGGCAGTGGGAACAGGTGTTGTCCCTTGTCTGGAGCTATATTGGTACAGATATTACCTCTGAAGGAGTGGTACGTGCCTTGATGCCGGTGGAAGGGCTCTTGATCTCAGTAATTAGGGTTCCCCTCTCCCCTTCCTCGATTAAACCTAGTCGTAAGTGTTGGGTAGTTGGTTAATTTTGCCTAGCTTAGTCATACCTGAGATGGTTCCTTGTTCTCTCTCTCAGCTTAGAGAGAGAGAGAGAGAAGATGGAGGAATGTAGGCAATTCTCTTTCTTCACAGCTCCCTCATTGTGATGCATTGCCTCTGATACATATATCATCTCCATCAGCTGACCTCCTGAGACAGGTGATGCTGCAACCGTGAGGGAGAGAGAGGTGAGGGGGGGAGGGAAGGGAAGGGGAGGGATTTATATATATATATAATATATATATATATATATTATATATATATATATAATATATATATATATATAAATATATATAATATAACCTAGTCTAACCAAACCTGAGCCTGAACTGATTTAGCCTAACCTAATCTAACATTAACCTAACCTAACATTAACCTAACCTAGCCTAACATTAGCCTAACCTAACATTAACCTGACCTAGCCTAACATTAACCTAATCAAACATTAACCTAACCTAGCCTAATTAACAGGATTTAAACGTAACCTAAAAACTATGCGAAGAACATGGAAAATATATCGTTTATAGTAGCGTAAAAAACAAACGTAAGATGATGATGATTGAAGGATAATGGAAAGTGAGGGTAGAACTGTGGTGGAGTGGTAGTGGAGGGTAGAACTGTGGTGGAGTGGTAGTGGAGGGTAGAACTGTGGTGGAGTGGTAGTGGAGGGTAGAACTGTGGTGGAGTGGTAGTGGAGGGTAGAACTGTGGTGGAGTGGTAGTGGAGGGTAGAACTGTGGTGGAGTGGTAGTGGAGGGTAGAACTGTGGTGGAGTGGTAGTGGAGGGTAGAAACTGTGGTGGAGTGGTTTGTGGAGGGTAGAACTGTGGTGGAGTGGTAGTTTGGGGGGTAGACTGTGGTGGAGTGGTAGTGGGGGGTAGAACTGTGGTGGAGTGGTAGTGGAGGGTTAGAACTGTGGTGGAGTGGTAGTGGAGGGTAGAACTGTGGTGGAGTGGTAGTGGAGGGTAGAACTGTGGTGGGAGTGGTTTGTGGAGGGTTAGAACTGTGGTGGAGTGGTAGTGAGGGTTAGAACTGTGGTGGAGTGGTAGTGGAGGGTAGAAAACTGTGGTGGTGGTAGTGGAGGGTAGAAACTGTGGTGGTGGTAGTGGAGGGTTAGAACTGTGGTGGAGTGGTAGTGGAGGGTAGAACTGTGGTGGAGTGGTAGTGGAGGGTTTGAACTGTGGTGGAGTGGTAGTTGAGGGTAGAACTGTGGTGGAGTGGTAGTGGAGGGTAGAACTGTGGGGGAGTGGTAGTTGAGGGTAGAACTGTGGTGGAGTGGTAGTTGAGGGTAGAACTGTGGTGGTGGTAGTGGAGGATAGAACTGTGGTGGAGTGGTAGTTGAGGGTAGAACTGTGGTGGAGTGGTATGGAGGTAGAAACTGTGGTGGAGTGGTAGTGGAGGTAGAACTGTGGTGGAGTGGTAGTGGAGGGTAGAACTGTGGTGGAGTGGTAGTGGAGGGTAGAACTGGGGGTGGAGTGGTAGTTGAGGGTAGAACTGTGGTGGAGTGGTAGTGGAGGGTAGAACTGTGGTGGAGTGGTAGTGGAGGGTAGAACTGTGGTGGAGTGGTAGTGGAGGGTAGAACTGTGGTGGAGTGGTAGTGGAGGGTAGAACTGTGGTGGAGTGGTAGTGGAGGGTAAGAACTGTGGTGGAGTGGTAGTGGAGGGTAGAACTGTGGTGGAGTGGTAGTGGAGGGTAGAATGTGGGAGTGGTAGTGGGGGTAGAACTGTGGTGGAGTGGTAGTGGAGGGTAGAACTGTGGTGGAGTGGTAGTGGAGGGTAGAACTGTGGTGGAGTGGTAGTTGAGGGTAGAACTGTGGTGGAGTGGTAGTGGAGGGTAGAACTGTGGTGGAGTGGTAGTGGAGGGTAGAACTGTGGTGGTGGTAGTGGAGGGTAGAACTGTGGTGGATGGTAGTAGGTAAACTGTGGTGGAGTGGTAGTGGAGGGTAGAAACTGTGGTGGAGTGGTAGTGGAGGGTAGAACTGTGGTGGAGTGGTAGTGGAGGGTTAGAACTGTGGTGGGGGTGGTAGTGGAGGGTAGAACTGTGGGGGAGTGGTAGTGGAGGGTAGAACTGTGGTGGTAGTGGGGGACTGTAGTGGAGGTAGAACTGTGGGGGAGTGGTAGGGAGGGTAGAACTGTGGTGGAGTGGTAGTGGAGGTAGAACTTGGTGGAGTGGTAGTTGAGGGTAGAACTGTGGTGGAGTGGTAGTGGAGGGTAGAACTGTGGTGATGGAGTGGGGTAAATGGGTGGAGTGGTAGTGAGGTAGAACTGTGGTGGAGTGGTAGTTTGGGGGTTAGAACTGTGGTGGAGTGGTAGTGGAGGGTAGAACTGTGGTGGAGTGGTAGTGGAGGGTTTGAACTGTGGGGAGTGGTAGTGGAGGGTAGAACTGTGGTGGTGGTAGTGGAGGGTTGAACTGTGGTGGAGTGGTAGTGGAGGGTAGAACTTGGTGGAGGAGTGGGGATGGGTGGAGTGGTAGTGGAGGTAGAACTGTGTGGAGTGGTAGTGGAGGGTTTGAACTGTGGTGGAGTGGTAGTGGAGGGTAGAACTGTGGTGGAGTGGTAGTGGAGGGTAGAACTGTGGTGGAGTGGTAGTTGAGGGTTTGAACTGTGGTGGAGTGGTAGTGGAGGGTAGAACTGTGGTGGAGTGGTAGTGGAGGGTAGAACTGTGGTGGAGTGGTAGTGGAGGGTTTGAACTGTGGTGGAGTGGTAGTGGAGGGTAGAACTGTGGTGGAGTGGTAGTGGAGGGTAGAACTGTGGGGAGTGGTAGTGGAGGGTAGAACTGTGGTGGAGTGGTAGTGGAGGGTAGAACTGTGGTGAGTGTAGTGGAGGGTAGAAATGTGTGGAGTGGTAGTGGAGGTAGAACTGTGGTGGAGTGGTAGTGGATGGGTAGAACTGTGGTGGAGTGGTAGTGGAGGGTTTGAACTGTGGTGGAGTGGTAGTGGAGGGTAGAAACTGTGGTGGAGTGGTAGTGGAGGGTAGAACTGTGGTGGAGTGGTAGTGGAGGGTAGAACTGTGGTGGAGTGGTAGTTTGGGGGGTAGAACTGTGGTGGGTGGTAGTGGAGGGTAGAACTGTGGTGGAGTGGTAGTGGAGGGTAGAACTGTGGTGGGTGGTAGTGGAGGGTAGAACTGTGGTGGAGTGGTAGTGGAGGGTAGAACTGTGGTGGAGTGGTAGTGGAGGGTAGAACTGTGGTGGAGTGGTAGTTGAGGGTAGAACTGTGGTGGAGTGGTAGTGGAGGGTTTGAACTGTGGTGGAGTGGTAGTGGAGGGTAGAACTGTGGTGGAGTGGTAGTGGAGGGTAGAACTGTGAGTGGTATGGGGGGTGAATTGGGAGTGGAGGGTAGAACTGTGGTGGAGTGGTAGTGGAGGGTAGAACTGTGGTGGAGTGGGAGTGGAGGGTAGAACTGTGGTGGAGTGGTAGTGGAGGGTAGAACTGTGGTGGAGTGGTAGTTTGGGGGGTAGAACTGTGGTGGAGTGGTAGTGGAGGGGTAGAACTGTGGTGGTAGTGGTAGTTGAGGGTAGAACTGTGGTGGAGTGGTAGTGGAGGGTAGAACTGTGGTGGAGTGGTAGTGGAGGTAGAACTGTGGGGGTGGTAGTGGAGGGTAGAACTGTGGTGGAGTGGTAGTGGAGGGTAGAACTGTGGTGGAGTGGTAGTGGAGGGTAGAACTGTGGTGGAGTGGTAGTGGAGGGTAGAAACTGTGGTGGAGTGGTAGTGGAGGGTAGAACTGTGGTGGAGAGTGGTAGTGGAGGGTAGAACTGTTGGTGGAGTGGTAGTGGAGGGTAGAACTGTGGTGGAGTGGTAGTGGAGGGTAGAACTGTGGTGGAGTGGTAGTGGAGGGTTTGAAACTGTGGTGGAGTGGTAGTGGAGGGTAGAACTGTGGTGGAGTGGTAGTTGAGGGTAAACTGTGGTGGAGTGGGAGTAGTGGAGGGTAGAACTGTGGTGCAGTGGTAGTGGAGGGTAGAACTGTGGTGGAGTGGTAGTGGAGGGGAGAACTGTGGTGGAGTGGTAGTGGAGGGTAGAACTGTGGGTGTAGTGGGAGAACTTAGTGGAGGGTAGAACTGTGGTGGAGTGGTAGTGGAGGGTAGAACGTGGTGGAGTGGTAGTGGAGGGTAGAACTGTGGTGGAGTGGTAGTGGAGGGTAGAACTGTGGTGGCAGTGGTAGTGGAGGGTAGAACTGTGGTGGAGTGGTAGTGGAGGGAGAACTGTGGTGGAGTGGTAGTTGAGGGTAGGAACTGTGGTGGTGGTAGTGGAGGGTAGAACTGTGGTGGAGTGGTAGTGGAGGGTAGAACTGTGGTGCAGTGGTAGTGGAGGGTAGAACTGTGGTGGAGTGGTAGTGGAGGGGAACTGTGGTGGAGTGGTAGTGGAGGGTAGAACTGTGGTGGGTGGTAGTGGAGGGTAGAAACTGTGGTGCAGTGGTAGTTAGGGTAGAACTGTGGTGGAGTGGTAGTGGAGGGTAAACTGTGGGGGTAGTGGAGGTAGAACTGTGGTGGAGTGGTAGTGGAGGGTAGAACTGTGGTGGTGGTAGTGGAGGGTAGAACTGTGGTGGAGTGGTAGTGGAGGGTAGAACTGTGGTGCAGTGGTAGTTGAGGGTAGAACTGTGGTGGAGTGGTAGTTGAGGGTGAGAACTGTGGTGGAGTGGTAGTGAGGGTAGAACTGTGGTGGTGGTAGTGGAGGGTAGAACTGTGGTGGAGTGGTAGTTGGGGGGTTTGAACTGTGGTGGAGTGGTAGTGGAGGGTAGAACTGTGGTGGAGTGGTAGTGGAGGGTAGAACTGTGGTGGTGGTAGTGGAGGGTAGAACTGTGGTGGAGTGGTAGGGGGAGGGTAGTAAACTGTGGGGAGTGGTAGTTGAGGGTAGAACTGTGGTGGAGTGGTAGTGAGGGTAAGAACTGTGGTGAGTGGTAGTGGAGGGTTTGAACTGTGGTGGAGTGGTAGTGGAGGGTATGAACTGTGGTGGAGTGGTAGTGGAGGGTAGAACTGTGGTGGAGTGGTAGTGGAGGGTAGAACTGTGGGGGAGTGGTAGTGGAGGGTAGAACTGTGGTGGAGTGGTAGTGGAGGGTAGAACTGTGGTGGAGTGGTAGTGGAGGGTAGAACTGTGGTGGGTGGTAGTGGAGGGTAGAACTGTGGTGGTGGGAGTGGAGGGTAGGAACTGTGTGTGGAGTGGTAGTGGAGGGTAGAACTGTGGTGGAGTGGTAGTGGAGGGTAGAACTGTGGTGGAGTGGTAGTTTGGGGGGTAGAACTGTGGTGGAGTGGTAGTTGAGGGTTAGAACTGTGGTTTGGGTGGTAGTGGAGGGTAGAACTGTGGTGGAGTGGGAGTGGAGGGTAGAACTGTGGTGGGTGGTAGTGGAGGTAGAACTGTGGTGGAGTGGTAGTGAGGGTAGAACTGTGGTGGAGTGGTAGTGGAGGGTAGAACTGTGGTGGAGTGGTAGTGGAGGGTAGAACTGTGGTGGAGTGGTAGTGGAGGGTAGAACTGTGGTGGGTGGTAGTGGAGGGTAGAACTGTGGTGGTGGTAGTGGAGGGTAGAACTGGGGGAGTGGTAGTGGAGGGTAGAACTGTGGGGAGTGGTAGTGGAGGGTAGAACTGTGGTGGAGTGGTAGTGGAGGGTAGAACTGTGGTGGAGTTCTTATGTTCTTCTGTTTTTGTTATTATAGGACGTATAATAAGTTTGAGTTAATATTATTATCGTACAAAGCCAATGTTAAAGAGATAGAGAGAGAGAGAGAGAGAGAGAGAGAGTGAGAGAGAGAGAGAGAGAGAGAGAGAAAGCAAACAGAGTGGCAGACTGTCAGACATACAGACATTCTCACGGGCCAGCACCACCGTCAGGTGTCTGGGTTCGTATTGAAAATCGCTCCAGACACTGAATATACAATGTTTGTGATCTGAGGTGCTGCTGCTGGAGGCTTCGGCCAACACAACACCCACCAACACCACACAACACCCCCCAACACCACACAACACCACCAACACCACACAACACCCACCAACACCACACAGCACCCACCAACACCACACAGCACCCACCAACACCACACAGCACCCACCAACACAAACACAGCACCCACCAACACCACACAACACCCACCAACACCACACAGCACCCACCAACACAACACAGCACCCACCAACACCACACAACACCCAACTCCACACAACACCCAACTCCAACAACACCCAACACCACCACACTCACAACAACACACAACATCACACATCAACACACAGCACTCAACACCACACAACAACACAATATTCAACACCACACAACACAACACATAACACCACAACACACCACACAGTAACAACACCACACAGTAACAACACAACACAGTAACAACATAACACACAACACCACACAAAACTCGCCACAGACTGACTTCACAATTCCTCACTGAGTGTTAATGTTAAGTTAGAGTCTTGCCAGCAGCTTACAAAGTTACGACAAGTGGCGCTGTCTCCGCTACTCACTATTTTTTTTTTTTGGTCCGTATTGTTTTCTGAAGTAAGATCAAAGTTCGAGAATTTTTTTTTAGAGAAAAGTTCATTTAACTTAAATAATTCTTTTTTTCGTAAAGTACTTACAGTGCACTTATCATTCTGAAAAATAGGAACAGTATCTTTGAAAGAAGTTTATATAATATATATATATATATAATATTATATAATTTTGTGTGTGTGTGCAAGAATTGCGAACAAGCGACACAGGATGTAGAACAACCACAGAGAAGTTGAATGCTAGCTCTAGGCCTTTCGTGTTACAGTCAGCACATCATCAGGAGCTTACAAAGTTGCTGAAATGAGTAAGTAATTGTGAAGGCTTACTCAGCCCTGTAACAACTTTAGACAGTATTACCAAGGCTGGCTGGTTCCTCAGGAAAATTAATGAATAGAAAAAGAAATAATAATTCACAAAGACAAACACTTTATTATTTATTAAAGCAAACACAAAACAAGGAAACATGAAAGGTATATCCTATTGGAAAGAAAAATGAAAAATGAAATGAAAAAATGACATTTGAACTCAACACTAATATATATGTATTGATAATGGGGTGTCTGGTGGAGGTTGACACCGTCTTGTAGAAATCGTAGCCGTTGCTGATGATGTGAGGGGGGGGGGGTCGCAGGTGTTGGTGACAACCCAACGGCTCGTTCTTCACAGAGTAGCCGTGAATAATTAGTCCAGATGACAGGAAAGCAGGTTCTTTACCACTGCTATGATGAGGGGTCATGGGACGTCTCAGGACTTTAGTCCATCTCCATCAATTCTTCTCGTTGGTTGGCAGGTGACCCAATCTGTCATTCCAAGCTGTAAAGAGAGACAGGTTACCCACTGCTTAAGAAATCACTCTCCCTGATAAGTACAATACCTAAAAGACGTGGTGATTATTAAAATATTTATGAGAGATCAAGGCTGAAGGGACTAAGTTTATTATTGGTCAAAAGTGAAGCTTTCAACCAAATAGTCCACCAAAATATGAGCAGGCGTGTACTTACAGTAGTGCTGGGAGCTGTGAGTCGAGTGATTACTGTTTGACCGGAGCCCCACACGTCACCTTTCGGGGTGGGGGAAAAAGGGGGGGATAGCGGGAGCTAGACTTCCCCTACCTTAACAAGTAGCCGGCAATCAAACTATTGTTACCATGTACTTGCTCGATACTCCTATCTGTTGAACTTTTCCCTCACACTCCCCCATACCAAGACTTATAGTCAAGGAGTATAAGAAGAATAGGCGAGGAAAAAGTTTTAACACGTGGAAGTCGCGTAAGGCATCAAATCTTCTACTGACTGTCACAACTTAACCAGTCAGAGAAATAATTGGATGAACCATTGATATACACAATATGGAACTTAAAAGCTTTGGAGAGCCAATGTCCACCTCAAGAGGGGGACTGTTGGTTCCCTTTAAAAAGTTTCTAGGTATATCAAAGGTTTGTGATCCGTTTCTAAAATGAATTCTTTTCCAGTAAAATAAAATTTAAGCTTGGAGATACCCCACACAAGGGCCAAACATTCGTTTTCTATGGTGGAGTATCTTGTTTCTGCTGGAAGGAGTTTCCGGCTTAGGAAGTATACAGGGAAGGGAGTACCATCATGGTATTTTTAGTAAAACCGCACCTAAGCCAGTATTGGAGGCATTGTTTTTAAAACAAAATGTTTTAGAAATATCTGGAATCTTAAGTATAGGGTCTTTCGAGAAGATATTTTTAATCTCATTAAACTTTTCCCGAGCTACGTCAGAAAGTTCAAGAGGTTCCTTCACAGACTTTAAGGAAGTCGGATAAGATGCCTATAAGATCAGTAAGGTTCGGGATAAACCGTGCATAAAAATTTACAGAACCAAGAAAGCTACGCATGACCTTCTTGGTTTTGGGGAATTTAAATTCTAATAAAGCTTTGATCTTACTGGAGAGAGGCTGCAAAGAGTTATTAGAAGTATCAGGTCCAAGATATCTAATCTTTTTAATACCCAAGGAAGCATTTCTTCGGCTTGGCAGTGAGGCCATGTGAGTGTAACCTACGCAAAACTGATGTTAATGTTTGGATATGTTTGCCCCACGTGGATGTCATTACGTAAATGTTATCAAAATAAACTGAAACATTTGGCATATTACCCAAGACCTTTTCTCATCAGTCTCACGTAGGTAGCACAGGCAGTTACCAAACCGAAGGGCATAGTTCTATACTGCATCAGTCCTTGGTGTGTAGGAAAAGCGGTGTACTGCTATCGCTATCTATTAAGGGCATAGGCTCAGCTTCCCACCGAGTTATAGCATTAAGGCCTCTGAAGTCAATAGCAAGTCTATATAAATGATCCTCCTTTTTAAACCATGACTACTGGTGAGCAATATGCAGATACTGAAGGTTCAATGATCTTTAGTTTTAATAATTTGTCTACCTCTCGGTCAAATGCATCCCTAAGGTGAACTGGAACTGGGTATAATTTCCGTTTGATAGGATTGTCCGTCACTAAGTCAATCTTATGGACTACCGTGGAGGGTAACACCTGGAATATCAGTAAAGACGTCTGAGAAGTTACTCACACATTGAAGTAGTTATGTCTCTTAGGGGTCATTCCAAAGATTCATTAATATTAATGTTGGTTGCGCCCGAGTGGTCAAGAGTCACCAAGTCATGTAGTTCTCTATCATAGTCTGAGTTAGAGGTGTCAATTACGCACACCTTTCATTCTTCAGTTGTCTTATCAAGTTCGTGTGGAAAAACTAAGTCAAAGTTATTAAGGCAGTTAACCGAATTTTTTCGGTAATATTTCTTAAGGATGTTTATATGATAGAGCTTAGGTTTCCCCTTGACTTCTATGAGGTAATCAACCTTCCCACAATTTTTTAATACTTTATATGGACCTTTCCATGTTACTAATAATTTATTTGACTTGATGGGCAAAAGCACCAGAACTTCATCCCCTATTTTTAAAAAACTTCTCCTCTGATTTTTGGAATCAAATAGGTTTTGTACTGGCCCTTTGGGAAAAGTTTAAGTTTTTCAAAAACAAATGTCAGAGGTCTCCTCAAGTTTGGATCTAAAGTCAAGGAGAAACTGTAAGAAGACTGAACCTCACCCTTTACGTCCTCATTAGCCATAAGTCATGAAGGATGGACAATGGGCCTCGGTCCTGTTACCTTTAGAGAAGTTCAAAAGGTGAAAACCCCAAAGAGTCACTGGGAATTCCCTCATGGCAAACAAAGCACAGGGTAGGTAAACGATGCCACTCCTTAGGTTAAGGGGAGCAAAGTTTCCTTAAAATAGACTTTGAATCGAAGGGCTGGCACTCAATCCTCCCTTTTACAGCTGGGATGATAGGGTGTGGTGAAGAGAGGCTTCATTTCCCAGAATTTGGTAGAGATGTTGCATTAAGTCCGATGTGAATTGTGTCCCACGGTCAGACAAAATTTCTCTAGGAATGCCCACTCTGGAGGAAGATGGAAAAAAAGGGCTTCAGCCCCCTCTGTAGTAGTTATGGTCTTTAAGGGGTTTACGGCTTCAGGGAAGCTCGAAGCATAATCAACAAATGTTAATATATTATCTATGTTCCCCAGATGAAAGTGGTGAAAAAGGACCAACGATGTCAATAGCTACTCTTTCAAAGGGTACCGTAAAGATGGCTTTTGACCATAGGTACTCGCCTGGTACCTCGGGAGGATGACAGTTGGCAAACTTTAACACGATCTACAATAGGAAATGACATCTGAGGACATTTTTGGCTAAAAATAGGTTTCCCAAAATTTTATTTAAGGTTTTACGTTTGCGAGAAATGTCCGGCCACTGGCAGGTCATGAGCCATTTTAAGAACATTTCTCTCTGCATTGACTTGGAACAACAAAGATGGAATAGTCTGTCTCATCTGAATTTAATTTGAATATGACTTATACAAGATACCTTTTATATATTCAAATTTATATGAAAAGTTTTTCCTTTGGGTAACTTTATTTTTTTTTAGCGGCATTATGGCAATTCTGAAAAAGAGGGCAATTAAGTTTAAATTGACAAAGGAGCCTTCGATATATCTAAAGGACTTAAAGTCAGGGAAATCAAGGATGGACAGAAGGAGAAGCCTGGGGCTTTGGTCTGAGCCCTATTTCAAGACATTTAGTATCGGAGGTGATATCTTCACTTTCATCTAACAAGTGAACGGTGATCCTACTACCTCGCTTTCGAGAGTAGCATCTCTGGTTTTTAAATTTCCCACATGAATCTCACGAGAATTGTCTCATCTGAACTTTCGAGGGGCTTCTCTGACTCTACAAGGAAGAGGATCTGAAAAGCTTATGTCCATCTTTGGTAATGAAAGGTAAAACCTCAGAAGGAAGAATGGCACCCTTTTACATTACCTATTATTTCAGAGCAAGAAGTGATGGGAGCTAGTACGGCTTCAGACCAACCTGTGAACCATTTAGACCTAATGTAACAACGGATGGTAGGAAAAGTGTCCGTAGGGCCCCAAAGTAGTCTGAAAGTATAGCAGAGGAATGGTTTCTTTAAGATTAGGGAACAGCTTATTAAAAATTTGACTAAACATGTGCTCCAGTTGTCTCGTAAAAGGGTTAGATACATTAAGTCCATTAACTGTTCCTGAACAGAAGGGTGCTTGGTCATTGCAGTCTTTAAAACATCTTCCAACTTTTTGGACCTTCTTAGAAGGACAATCTGGACGTTTATGTCCCTTAACACCACACAAATGAAAAACAGGAATAAAAGAAGTCATTTTACTTTCCACTAGAGGCTTTGATTTTTTAAAGATCTGATAAACCCCTTGCCCTTAGGGTTCGATCCCTTTAGGTCTTTATAGGAATTTTTGAGCCTCAGCTTTACTGGTCAGCAGCCTCAGCAACTTCATCAGCTTTAATCAGGTTACGTTCTCTAATGAATGTTCGTATCTGGTGGGGAAGAGCTGTCATGAACTGGTCAGCAACCATGAAGTCTCTAAGAGATTCATAACTGTGATCAATTCCTGAACTCTCTATCCAAAAGTCAAACAAACGAAAGAGTGTTACCTGTAACTGCTGAAAGTTTTGGCCCGGCTGTAAGGTGGCATACCTGAAATCTTTCCTGTAAGAATTTGTGGTTTTTTGATATGCTATAAGGATCGCCTTCTTCAGTAGGTTATAATTACATATGATATCCTGTGACAAAGTTGCATAGATATTCCAAGCTGTACCAGAAAATAACATTCCTAACCTGGTAGCCCAGGTGTCAGCAGGCCATTCACAGAAGGTAGCAGTATTTTCGAACCTGATAATGTATGAAGTAATGTCTTCACCCTCTGTGAAGGGAGGTAAATTAGGTGTTGGAATATGTGCCCTAGCTGCATGATGTTCAATTACTCCTTCCTCTAATTGTTGTTGTGTAAGAGTTAACTTTTTATTCTCTAATTCAAGGCGAGCTTTTTCGAGCTCGCAATCCCTTTCCCTCTCTCTTAATTCATGTTCTCTAGCTTTTTCCTCACGTTCTCTAGCTCTTTCCCCAACTTCTAATCCTTTGCTTCTTTCCTCAAGTTTCTTAATTTAACTTGTTCCTCACGTACTCTTGCTCTCTACTCACGATCAAGTCTATCACACTCCTTTTTGTCTTCTCTCTCTCTTTCTAACTGTCTATCTTGGTTTTCTCTTTCAATTCGATCTCTCTCCTTTTTATCCTCTCTTTCTCTTTCTGTCTTTCTTGGTTCTCTCTATTCTTTCTCTCTCCTTTTCCTCTTTTCTTTCGATTCTCTCTCTCTCCTTTGCAATTCTTTCCTGGATTTTAGCATTAATGAAAGATTCTAAATTTTTTCCTGTTATTCCTAACTTCCAGCATTCATCCAAAACTGGTATTCCTCCATACTTGCAAGAATAACTTAAACTACCAGGGAAAAAATGAAATGTCTCAAAGAAAGCGGAGGGTTCAATTCCTGCTCCGCTCAAACTGTAAATAAACCAGAGGGCTCGATCCCTGCTTCAATTAAACAATATGTATTAATTAAAACGAAGGGTTCTATGCCAGCTCCGAGCAAACAGTAAGTAGAATGGGGTCCCTTGACCATCCAATCTTTTCACCAACAAATCAAGCGTGTCCTACTACAGTTCCCTTGATATGATAAAGAGCTCAATGAAACAAATTGTCACTGGAAAATCTCGGGTCCCTAGAGTCTAATCCTCCAAAGTGTTTCAAGCTCACACAAAAATAGGTGGCAGAATTAACTAGTATTCCTGCCTTGACTTGACTGACAATAAATTGAGACTATAACAATCACCAAATCTTTTAAATACCTGTACTGTAGTCCTACCATAGAGGATGATTACTCATGGCTGGTGGTAACCGTCTGTGGTATGCAGCGTTGAAGTTCCAATGGTAGATTCGAGATGGAGTTGAATCTTGATTCATTCGAGTTGATCCTGGCAAGGTCGCCACTTGTGAAGGCTTACTCAGCCCTGTAACAACTTTTAGACAGTATTACCAAGGCTGGCTTCTCCTCAGGAAAATTAATGAATAGAAAAAGAAATAATTCACAAAGATAAACACTTTATGATTTATTAAAGCAAACATAAAACAAGGAAACATGAAAGGTATATCCTATTGGAAAGAAAAATGAAAAATGAAATGAAAAAATGACATTTGAACTCAACGCTAATATATATATATTGATAATGGGGTGTCTGGTGGAGGTTGACACCGTCTTGTAGAAATCGTAGCCGTTGCTGATGATGTGAGGGGGGGGGGGTCGCAGGTGTTGGTGACAACCCAACGGCTCGTTCTTCACAGAGTATAGCCGTGAATAATTAGTCCAGATGACAGGAAAGCAGGTTCGTTACCACTGCTATGATGAGGGGTCATGGGACGTCTCTTGTCCGTCTCCATCAATTCTTCTCGTTGGTTGGCAGGTGACCCAATCTGTCATTCCAAGCTGTAAAGAGAGACAGGTTATCCACTGCTTAAGAAATCACTCTCCCTGATAAGTACAATACCTAAAAGACATGGTGATTATTAAAATATTTATGAGAGATCAAGGCTGAAGGGTAAATAAGTTTATTATTGGTCAAAAGTGAAGCTTTCAACCAATAAGTCCACTAAAATATGAGCAGGCGTGTACTTACAGTAGTGCTGGGAGCTGTGAGTCGAGTGATTACTGTTTGACCGGAGCCCCACACGTCACCTTCCGGGGTGGGGGAAAAAGGGGGGTATAGCCAAAGATGAAGGAAACAGTAGCTGATCATGTGCGACGTTGCCACGTGTCAAGTGACAGGCAAGCCAGTGCACACACCTCCACCTACACCTCTCACTATGAGCTCTAGTAGCAAAGTTCAGTTCATCTGGACTAGACATTGTTCAGATTTGTTCAAAAGGTTGAAGCATCTGCTTTCCCCTGCTCTTGTGTTGAAGAGTCCTAATTTCAATCTTTCCATCTTTTTACATATAGATGCGAGTTGTTATGCAGTGGGTGCTGTGCTGCTCCAACAGTCAACATCCACTGACATTCTCCATCCTATATGTTACTATTCATCTAAACTTAAACGTCACCAGGAAAATTATGCCACTATTGAGAAAGAGGCTTTAGCTCTTGTGGTGTCCTTGGAACATTTTGACGTGTATTTGGGAACTTCCCCATTTAAAATTAATGTAATTTTATGCCCAAATACCTTTTGTTACTTGCTATGTCAAATTCAGTAAAGTAACTTAATCCCTCCAGCCCATATTAACTATATATACTCATGTCTAATTATTATATTTATATATTCACAGTAGTGATGTGTATAAGGAGGAGACATAAGCTGAGTAATGAGTGGGTAGTGTTGTGTGGGCGATGTACTGCGTGACGCAACACTGTCCTGCCGCAGACCCCCCCCCCCCTCACTACACTCCTTAAGCTGTTTAATACTCAGATGTCCATACTGCATAGCATTCCACAACCACTATTTAAGAGTGGAATGCTGCCTCCTATTATGCTGTCGACTCTACTATGTTCGAGCCTCAACGTGCCCTACTCATCTGCGCTATCCTGTTTCTACACTGATGTACATAACCACGAGTATGCAGAGATACGATACTGTGTACTGCCCTAGTACTAGGGGCATATCCTAGTGACAGACGCTGTGAAATTGTAGAGGTGCTTGGCACAAGAGAGACTCTGATTAATGTTTATATTAAATTGTATTGATATGAGTAATCAGTAATAATGTGAAAGACATTAATGCAACTCCTAGTGCGACCGTTTGTCTTGTTGGGGGGGGGTGTTGCAACCCCTGAATGGGTTGCAAAATATATAATGTATATTATGATTATGAATATAATGTATATATATAATTATCACCTTTTCATATAATTTTATATTGCTTATATTTGCGATAATAGCTAAATCGTAAATATATTGCTTTATATTATTATTATTTGACTTAGTTATGTTGTTAGGTAGGATGTTACATATTATGTGCTCAGTTCAAGTCTTGATTGTCTAACTACTGTAATTTTTCGTTGTGTTTGTTAGACTGCCGGCTTCTCGTTGTTTTGGGCAGCAACCCACGGAGCTATCACGTGATTGAGGGGGGGTGTCCTCACCTCGCCTGAAGTATTCAGTCTGGTCTAGACTCTCTTGGTGGTTGGACAGATTGTCTGTATCATTATTTTTGTTCTGTAGAACTCTGTTCACAGAACATTGTATAGACTTAGTGATTTTCGACGTTGTACTGAGGTTGTGTGTCTCATAGACACTCTAAGTAAAATCAGGTTGAGCTGTAACTTCTCACTTAACTTGTACTGGTATCTGTGTATTATCACAGTCGGGGGTTTTCTTATGCTGAACCCTTGATTCAGTAGTATGGGAGTTTTGTGACTTTTGTGGAGGATCTGCAGATGGTCCCTACTTAGTGTCGTTATATTATCTCCTTGTTCCTGATTCTGGTCGCAGTTGCTTGTTATAATGCTATTGGGCTTAGCATTCTTTTTGTTATTCAAGCAGACTGTTCTGATTGCCAGTTGGTTAAGAAGTTAGTTTATTTGAGGACTTGGTCAGGTCAAATTGTTTTAAGGTCTAGTCGAGTCTTGAGACATAGCGAACTAAATTAGAGCCATCACACACACACACTTTACTTGTACATATTTTTTAATATCTTATTAAATGTTGATGTACCAGACGGTACTTAAGAATTATAAATGTGATATGTGCTTTCAGCACAATAATATTGTACTCAAGAGAAGTGATGTTATTTTGATTACTGTGATTAATTTAATTTAATTTGATAATATACCTCTAGACTTAATAAATTTATTAAATTTTAATTTCTCTAGTTAGTAGCCTACCAGTTGTAATCCTGAAGCACTATTGAATAATACTGAATTCTAATGGATAATTGGACAAGGATACTGACTAATTGTTACGAAAACCCAGTAACAGGCTGGATGCTAGAAGGGCAGTCCTTTCTAGTATTCACTGGAGATCTCTAAGCTTTTAGAATCGCGTTTTTTTGTAACAGTCACTGTGGATAAATTACGCGAGGTTTTGTAATCATTGCATAAAACACAGTGGATGTTGTAATGAAAAGAAAATCACTTTTTCTAAATAAGCTTTTGTTTTGGCAGCACTTCGACCTGTTAAGACCCTCATCACGACACGATAACGCTCGACATCGAGCGAAACGTGCTCGAAATCAAAGCTTGCTCCTCATACTCTCTCTTTCCTTTCCAAGAACCCAATTTAAAACACATTCACCACTTGCCTTTATTGAACAGGAGAATAAAGCATTCTCGTTGTTAAATTTATTTTCTCATAATGAAAAGGCCGCGAGAAAACTCGCAATGTCTTCGGGGAAAAATGGCTAAAAGTTATGCTCTTGAAGAACACGAGGGAATTATTTCAGTGGGATCTTCTTGTAGCCTCGTTTAGTACGTGGCGGTAACTCAAATTATTTACCACCCAGCCGAGAAAATTGCGAAACGAGGCAGTTTTAAGTGTGATATCCGCGCCGTTGTACCGGTGATGTTTGTAGGGAGTTCGGCGAGTGCTGGGTTCGTTGATTGCTGGGTTCGTTGAGTGCTGGGTTCGTTGATTGCTGGGTTCGTTGATTGCTGGGTTCGTTGAGTGCTGGGTTCGTTGAGTGCTGGGTTCGTTGAGTGCTGGGTTCGTTGAGTGCTGGGTTCGTTGGGGTGGTCTTTGCTGGGTTTTTTTTCGTTGAGTGCTGGGTTCGTTGAGTGCTGGGGTTAACGATGGAGTCCTGGGTTCGTTAACTGCCGAGTATGGGAAACATGAGTCGTGATTATTTTCCGACGGAAGCAACGACAATAAGTTCTTAATGACGAAATTACCCGAAGTCGTTAGCTCTTGCGGCCTGGAGTCATTTTCTCTCTCTCTCTCTCTCTCTCTCTCTCACCCTCCCCCCTCCCCCCCCTCACCCACACACACACACAAAACACACACACAACACACCCACAACAACACACAACCACAACACCAACAACCACCCCAAACCATAAACCATAAAATAACATTTAAACCCAACCAACCCCCCTAACCAAACAACACCCCCCACCCTCCCCACGGAAAGACCCTAAAACATCAACAAAAAATAAAACCCAAAGTACATCCACATAAAAAACAATTCCACAAATACCAACCCAAAACCCCCTGGAGGCAGCAAATTTGATTAAAATTGGAACTTCCTAAATTACAAATTTTGGCAGTTCCTTTTTTTTTTTCCGGGGGTACAGGCAGTTTGGATTCCCCGGGGATTAAAACTGAATAAACGTTAGTCTGGGGTTATTTTTCAAAGGGGATTTGAGGTAGTTTTAATGGATATGGGCTTGGTCGTGATTTTTTGTGGGAGCGCGATTTGGGTTCTTAATGGGGTTCGAAGTCTTGGGTTTTGACCCTGGGGTCTTTTCTTTTCTTTTTCTTTACCCTTAAACCCCAACAAACCTACCCCCCCCAACACCACCCGGCCCAACCCCTTACTCCTTTCCCCACAAAACCCCAACCCCAACTCCAATAAACATCAAACCCCACAACAACACAATAACAAACAAACCCCCCAACAGCTCTTCGCCTGATCATTTCTCTCTCTCTCTATCCTCTCCTCCATCTCTCTACTCTCCCTCTCTCACTCTCACTCTCACACCACACACACACACACACAACACACACACACACACACACACACACACAACACACACCGGAGACAGGACCACAACTCTTGATTATTGTAACTTCTATGAAATTACGATTTTAACTTTTCTGGCAGTTCTCTTTTTTTTTTCCTGAGGACGGGAAGTACAGTGACAGTCTCTCGCGCACCCTCACACGGAAAGTACCTTAAAGACAGTAGACATAAAGTAAAACTTTGGGATGAAGCATCAGCATGGGAGAGAATAACAAGTGGGGTTCCACAAGGATTAGTCTCGAGACCGCTAATCTTCTTGTGTAGTGCAGTTTCTTTTAAATGGGATTGATAAATGGCAACATCCAGAATTGACCAGGGAATGGAAAGGCATTCGTGGTACGTTATTCATTTTTCGATGTATCAGTCACAGTTAGGAAAAAATTGCACTGTATTCAGCTTGATAGGAGAGTTGACTAAACATCCAGAGAGGATTCAGTCTTACGTGACTGACGATATAAATTTCATGAAGGGACAAAGAAGGCAGGACAATTATGAGTTTTAGAGTAAACCTGGATGCAAATGTGGATTTTACAAGTGGCTGATCGAGTTCAATCCAAACAAATGCATGGTCTTCTAGATTAGAGATGAGAGAAGACCGAAGACAGACTACAGTCTCTTGGGAAGAAAGTGCAAGTGTTGTAAAAAGAAAAATATTTTGGGGGTTAATATGACAGTGCACTAGAGGTGCAAATGAATGTGTACTCACTTATATGTGGTTGCAGGGGTCGATTCACAGCTCCTGTCCCCACCTCTTCGTTTTTGTGTGTGTATAGGTAAGGATGGGCGCCGGGTGGAACTCATCCAGATATGTTTTGTTTGTGTGGGTCTTGACTCAGTTTCTCTCTCTCTCTCTCTCTCCTCTCTCTCTCTCTCTCTCTCTCTCTCTCGAAATAAAGCTGTCTCATTATGCTGGGCGGCTTTTCTTATTCTTTATCCTTTTCATTCTCGTTTCTTAATATTTACCCTCTAGGAAGGCTCCTTGACGCTGGTGAGGGGCTCTTGATCTAGGGAATTGGATCTGTGCTCCAGTTCCCTAAATTGAGCTTGAATACCTTCCATCCCCCCACATGCGCTGTATAATCCTACGGGTTTAGCACTGCCCTATGATTATAATAATAATTCTTAGTATTTCTTACTCTTCCTCATCGTTTATTCGTCTCTCAATTATTATGTCACATTGTTCTTTAAGTAATCCCAATATTCCTTCCTGTACCTCCTCATTTTCCACAATTATCGGTGTATGTTCCCTTTCCTTCATTTTCCTCCTTTTTTGTCTCTCATTTCTAATTTATTTTAAACTTTCTTCACCTTCCTTCTCCTGTTAAAAGTGTGTTAGAACCTTGTAGGCAAATTAGCCAAAATGTATTTAGTCAGAATTTTTTGATGGATATCGTAGCCGAGGTTGAAAAAGTGAGTTAAAGTGCCGAGAGGGAGAGAGAGAGAGAGAGAGAGAGATAATAATGAGAATTAGAAGATTTAAAGAAAGGCTGTGAGTAACAGAGTCGGTAAATTTCTCCCACGCGCAAAGAAGTAGAAAGGAATGAGAGTGCTAAAAGAATGAGGGAGACAGGGTTAGAGGCAGTAAAGAGGAGATAAGAGCCAGGGGGAAAAAGTTGCCACGTGAAAAGCTGGAACGGAAGAGGAGTTATAAGTTGATAAGCCTGACTCCTTTGATGGAAATCCAGTGAGAGGCTAAACTACCTAACTATGACCGGAAAACCAGTAAATTACTTAGTTACACACACAACACACACACACACACACACACACACACACAAACACACATACACACATACACACACACACACACACACACCACACACACCACACACACACACACACACACACACAGACACACACACACACACACACACACACAAAACACACACACACCACACACACAAAACACACACACACACACCCCACACAACACATACACACACCCCCACACACATACATACACACACACACACACACACCACACACACACACACACACACACCACACAAAACCCCACACCTCACACAACACACATACATACACACACACACACACACACACACACAACACACACACACACACACACACACACACACACATATACATATTATAAGCGAAGGGAAATATATTTTTAAATCTATACTTGGATGGTTCAGGATGAATCAAAAATGTCTCAGATTATTTATTTACTGTTTATGCTATAATTGTTTACTGTTGGGCCACGGTATTGTGTCTTGTATCTTACCTCAATAAAATTGTACGAAACACACAGAATGACTGTTCCCACCCCATGGTCTCTCTTCCTCCTTCCCCCTTTCCTCTTCCCCCTCCCTCGTTTTCTCTCATTTCACCCCTACCTTCTTCCACCACACACACACACACACACACCACACACACACACACACAAACACACACACACACACACACACACACACAGGATGTTCCAGGGAGGGGACACAGAAACAAGGCCACAATTGGAAGTTGAAGACACAAATGAGTCAGAGAGATAGTAGGAAGTATTTCTTCAGTCATAGAGTTGTAAGGCAGTGGAATAGCCTAGAAAATGACGTAGTGGAGGCAGGAACCATACACCCGTTTTAAGACGAGGTTTTGATAAAGCTCATGGAGCGGGGAAAAGAGAGGGTCTAGTAGCAACCGGTGAAGAAAGGGGGGGCCAGGACTAGGACTCGACCCCTGCAACCACAAATAGGTGAGTACAAATAGGTGAGTACACACACACACACACACACACACACACACACACACACACACACACACACACACACACACACACACACACACATAACATGCGGATTGGGTCGAATATTCGTAATTGAAAAATTTTCCGCCTGGCAAAGCGGATGATTAACTCGGAACTGAACGAAGAATGAAGTTTTAGCAGCAGTGTTTTGTTATAGCGAAGTTTAGTGGCATTCTTCAGCGAAGAGTTTTGAAAACAAGTTTTGGGGTCTGGTAATTGTTACTTTTAGTTTCGGTTCTGACTGACCGCAGCCTAGTGGTGCAGTGGGTAGTGGTGCAGTGGGTAGTGGGCAGTGGGTAGTGGTGCACTGGTAGTGGTGCAGTGGGTAGTGGTGCCAGGGGTAGTGGTGCAGTGGGTAGATGGTGCACAGGGTAAGTGGTGCAGTTGGGTAGTGTGCAGTGGTAAGTGTGCAGTGGTGGGGCTCAGTGGTAGTGGTGCAGTGGGTAGTGGTGCATGGGTAGTGGAGCAGTGGGTATTGGTGCATGGGTAGTGGTGCAGTGGGTAGTGGTGGAGCAGTGGGTACTGGGTTGTTGCACTGGGTAGTGGTGCATGGGTAGTTGTACACGGAGGAAAGTGGTAGTGGGTAGTGGTGCAGTGGGTAGTGGTGCACTGGTAGTGTGCAGTGGGTAGTGGAGCACTGGGTAGGTGCACTGGGTAGTGGTGCATGGGTAGTGGTGCACTGGGTAGTGGTGCAGTGGTAACTGGGTAGTGGTCACTGGTGCAGTGGGTATGGCACTGGGTAGTGGTAGCACTGGGTAGTGGTGCAGTGGGTAGTGGCACGTGGGTAGTGGTGCATGGGTAGTGGTGCATGGGTAGTGGTGCACTGGTAGTGGAGCAGTGGGTAGTGGTGCACTGGGTAGTGGTGCATGGGTAGTGTTGACTGGGTAGTGGTGCAGTGGGTTAGTGGTGCATGGGTAGTGGTGCATGGTATGGAGGCAGTGGGGTAGTGGAGCTGGTAGTGGGAACATGGGTAGTGGTGGCATGGGTAGTGGTAGTGGGTAGTGGACAGTGGGTAGTGGTGCATGGTAGTGGGCAGATGGGGTAGTGGAGCAGTGGGTAGGGGTGAAACTGGGTAGTGGTGCGTGGGTAGTGGTTGCACTGGGTAGTGGTAGCATGGGTAGTGGAAACATGGGTAGGGTAGCATTTGGGTAGTGGATGCACGTGGGTAGTGGTGCCAGTGGTAGTGACGAAGTGGGTAGTGGTGTACTGGGTAGTGGTGCATGGGTTAGGTAGCACTTGGTAGTGGTGCACTGGGTTAGTGGAACACCGGGGTAGTGACGCACTGGGTAGTGGTACAGTGGGTAGTGGTGCACTGGGTAGTGGTGCACTGGGTAGTGGAGCACCTGGGTAGTGACGAACGGTATTGGTGCACTGGGTAGGGGTCCTGGGTAGTAGCATGGGTAGTGGCACTGGGTTGGACACTGGGTAATGGGTGGTAGTGTACTGGGTAGTGGTGCACTGGGTAGAGGTAGCGCTAGGTAGTGGAGCACTGGGTAGTGGAACACTGGGTAGGGGTGCACTGGAAAATGGGTAGTGGTGCACTGGGTAGAGTAGCACTTGGTAGTGGTGCACTGGGTAGTGGTGCACTGGGTAGAGAGACTGGGTAGTGGTGCACTGGTGTGGTAGCACGGGTAGTGGTGCACTGGGTAGAGTAGCACTTGGTAGTGGTGCACTGGGTAGAGGAACACTGGGTAGTGGTGCACTGGGTAGAGTAGCACTGGGTAGTGGTGCACTGGGTAGAGTAGCACTGGGTAGTGGTGCACTGGGTAGAGTAGCACTTGGTAGTGGTGCACTGGGTAGTGAGTACTTGGTAGTGGGGCACTGGGTAGAGTAGCACTTGGTAGTGGTTCACTGGTAGAGTAGCACTTGGTAGTGGAGCACTGGGTAGAGGAACACTTGGTGCTGGTGCATCTTAGGGTCATGCTGGTACACATTTAGTTTGCTTGCCGTCAAATTTGCCAGTGTAGTAAAATAATTAAAAAACAATCATTATAATCTCTGTCATGCCTGGAGAATGACTCATTCGACTGGCTTCAAATTTTCAGCTCTGGTGATGTTTCTTGATCTTAAGATTCGCTCTGTAATTTGCTGGCATAAGTCCCAATTTTCCCCGATTTTATTGAATCGTCATTATACTCGGTAGGTAAAGAATTTTTCTGATTTGCTTCGTTATATTAAGAATTATGCTTGATTTAACATGTCTGATACTCCGTAAGTCAGTAGGCGCAGGTTACAAATTTTCCTGCCAGTGCTTACAAACCTGGAATCATTGGGATCAGTTCAATTACTAGGGAATGCCTTTTTCTGATTGGCTGTAATCTTTCATTACCACGAACCATTGGCTTCCATGACGTAAACGAGATAACAACTCACCCAGTTTTTTTCGAACATTCGAAATACTGAGGTACAGCAACAACAAAAAGGCACAATACCCTGACTAGAAACAAAACAAAAATAAAGAAAAAAAGACAAAATACCAAACTACCGTTACTACTACTACTACTACTACTACTACTACTACTACTACTACTACTATACTACTACTACTTCCTCTGCCAGCATTATCTCTTCCACTACTTCTCCACTTCCTTTTTTCTGTCTTTGTCCCGTCCTTGTCCTCCTTTCCTATATTTCACTGGCTCCCTCACTCTCCTGTGTTAGTGTGGATAGTCACTGGTCCAAGTCGGACCGAAACGTCGTCATAAGTTTCTGCTATGTGCGGGTTACTTGTGTATTTTTTTTTTTGCACTGATGTACAGTTTTCTTTCAAAGGTAACTCTTGTTGACTCGCCCGCCAGTATCACCGAGTGATTACATTATTTATACATTCTCACATATACATGTATACATAATCACACACACACACACACAAGGATATACGCACATTGTGGTTTGAGAGGCAGTGCCTGGAGCTGAGACTCGACCCTCGCAAGCTCTACTCAGTGAGTATATTCATATATTAAATAATGTAATATATGCTTAAGAATTCACAAACAGGCAAAATTTTTTACATTGTCTCTACGTCCACAGCAGGATCGAACCTGCAAACTCTGTATCAGAGTAACCAGTACTCTACCACGGAGCCAGACCCCATCATCATTATCATTAAAGATTAGCTGGTATTCTCCCGGCCCGGGCCTTTTCCAAGTGGTGGCCCGGCCTTGGCTCCCTCTTTAGGGAGTGTCTGAGACCTAAGTCTCCCATGGTAGGAGGCACAAGTACCTCCTCATCTTTGGGACCAACTGTCCCCAGGCCTAGCCACAAGCTAGGCCTCTCTGGTCTGCCATCCCCACCCCAAGGGGGCAAATGGGAATGACAGTCTTATGAGCTAAAGGCTCGGGCTCAGGCACCTACCCTACCCTAGAAGGGTTAGGCATGGTATCGATCAGCCAGACCCCAGATAAGTATGGGGTCCTAGCCGGAGCTAGACGATGTTTCCTCATACCCCCGGGCACCAAGCTCGTTTCGAAAGTTACTTTGTCAAATCCTGCCACGTGCAGTGGACAGCGAAAGAGATTTGAAATGATTTGATGAAATAACTTTCAAAACGAGTTGGGTGCCCGGGGTAAAGGGGGAACATCGTCTGGCTCCGGCTAGGTGCCCATACTTATCTGGGGTCTGGCTCGTGGTAAAGTACTGGTTGCTCTGATACAGAGTTTGCAGGTTCGATCCTGCTGTGGACGTAGAGACGATATATATATATATATTTTATATATATATTTTATATATATATATATATATATATATATATATAATATATATATTGTGTGTATGTGTGTATCTGTGAGAGAGAGAAAGAAAGATGTATGTAATTAATAGTAAAGAAGCAGATGGGATATACTAACGAATTGAAAGTAATAAACGGGAATGAGAGTCTGAGTTGAAGGGAGGAAGAATTATCATGATCGGTGACCCACATCATCTTGAGAATGCTGAGAGGAACGTGGGGGAGGCAGCAGGAGCGTGGGTGTAGTAGGAAGAGGTTGGGGGTTGAGGGACGATGGCGGAAATGGTTCAAGGGTGGGGGTGAGGGACGAGGTTACCTGGAGGTTATTCCGGGGATCAACGCCCCCGCGGCCCGGTCCATGACCAGGCCTCCCGATGGATCGGGGCCTGATCAACTAGGCTGTTCTGCTGGCCGCACGTACGAGCCACAGCCGGGATCCGGCATGACTTTAGGTATATGTCCAGCTCTCTTTTGAAGGCAGCCGGGGGTTTTTATTGGCAATTCCCTAATGCTTGTGGGAAGCTGTTGAACAGTTTTGGGCCCGGACACTTATGGTGTTTTCCCTTAGTGTACCAATGGCGCCCCTACTTTTTATTGGGGGCATTTTGCATCGCCTGCCCAGTCTTTTACTTCGTGGGGAAAGTGATTTCTGTGTGCAGATTTGGGACCATTCCTTCCAAGATTTTCCAAGTGTAGATTATGATATATCTCTCCCTCCTGCGTTCCAACGAGTACAAGTCAAGTGCTTCCAAGCGTTCCCAGTAGTTAAGGTGCTTGACAGAACTTATACGTGCAGTAAAGGATCTCTGTACACTCTCCAGATCTGCGATTTCACCTGCTTTGAATGGAGATGTTAATGTACAGCAGTATTCCAGCCTAGAGAGAACAAGTGATTTGAAAAGGATCATCATGGGCTTGGCATCTCTCGTTTTGAAAGTTCTCATTATCCATCCTATCATTTTCTTTGCACGTGCGATCGTGGCACTGTTGTGATCCTTGGAAAGTGAGATCCTCAGACATTACTACTCCCAGGTCCTTACATTATTTTTTCCGCTCTATGTATGGCCGGAGTCAGTAGTATACTCTGTTCTAGTTATTATCTCCTCCAGTTTTCCATAACGGAGTAGTTGGAATTTGTCCTCATTGAACATCATATTGTTTACCGTTGCCCACTGGAAAAACTTTGTTTATATCTTCTTGGAGGTTAACCGCGTCCTCAGCAGATGACAGCCTCATGCAGATCCTTGAATCATCCGCAAAGGATGATACGGTGCTGTGGTGTATATCTCTGTTTATGTCTGATATGAGGATAAGGAATAAGATGGGGGCGAGTACTGTGCCTTGTGGAACAGAGCTCTTCACTAGGCAAGCCTCCGATTTAACTCTGTTGACCATACTCTTTGTGTTCGATTTGTTAGGAAGTTGAAGATCCATCTCCCCACTTTCCCCAGTTATTCCTTTAGCACGTATTTTATGGGCTATTACGCCATGATCGCATTTGTCAAATGCTTTTGCAAAGTCTGTGTATATTACATCTGCATTCTGATTTTCTTCCAGTGCATCCAAGGCCATGTCATAGTGATCCAGTAGTTGTGAGGTTGGGGAGTGGTACGGGGGTGGAGTGAGGGACTTAGGGGAGGGATGGTTGGATTGTGAATTTGGTTTAAAATCTATGGACTGGAGAATGGTCTTTAAGGCTGCACAAGAGCACATATACCTCCTCACTAACAGTCAAGAATACTTGATTTAAAAAAAATAGGTATTAAATTTTGTGTTTACACTGAGAGATCTCTCAGTGTATATACACTGAGAGATCTCTGTGTATATTCACTCAGAGAGAGACCTCTCAGTGTATATACAGTGATAGATTCTCGGTGTATATACACTGAGAGAAAGAGCTCTCGGTATATATATCCCCTGGTGGGTAGTGGGCGAAATATTGGATGTTTGGAGGAGAGAGATGGTACGGAAGGGAGAGGAAGGGGAGGGGGGAAATAGAGAAAGGGAAGGTGGGAAAGAAGCAGCCTTGCTGCAGTCTTATTTGCCTATTAATTGTAAATTCCATTAGCAGTAAGGTATTACTGCAAGAAAGTTGAGTGTAAGTCAGGTGTAATGGTCGCCGCCCCAGGAATATAGGTCATTACCACTCACCGCTGATTTATGTCAGGTTTTAATGTAAGCAGCAAACAAAACATCCACGTCCCAAAACCCGTGTACACACACACAAACACACAAACAAGAGCGTTAAAGTCTTGGTTTTGCATTCTTCCTGAAAGGTATTCTCCCTTTCCTCTCGTAACCTCATCCTCTCTCTCCCACGTTCCCCCCTCCCATAAAAGGAGGAACGAGAAGGAACTAAACCACTGGGGTATAAAGTGGTAAGATGGCTAGAGAGAAATAGGATGAAGACAGGATGAACGAAGGACTCACCCCTAGAACAAGCTTTTATTGAAACAACTCTTCGTTCTATGTCAAGCTTTTCATGTCCTAAACAGAGCGAAACGTTGTCCCTGTATTCAAGTGTCTTTGCTAATGTAGTCAGAAAACGATTTCAAGCCAGTTTGATGGGCAGGAGTGTTCGAGATGCCACAGTTTTGGCATCTAAAACATCCCGAACAGTTCTGTATTCGAACAAATTTGGTACTTTAAATGCTTTGTTCGATAAAAAAAAATCGCTCGGGAGTCGACCGTTTTTCTCGGCACTCGCCCATAAACAAAAATTCA
>NW_026510644.1:0-14474 GCF_026875155.1 Cherax quadricarinatus | reverse complement strand
CCACCTCCCACACCAAAGGCTTATCTTGGGCATACTTTCTGCTGTCGTGAGAAGACTGAAAAGAAAGAGAAGGGAAAAAAACCACAGAATAAAGACGGGGCTCATTGCCTTTAAATTAAGATTGCATTCTGGAGTGAGGTGATCCATCTTTTAAGTTGTAATTAAACTCCGATACCTCTTTCAGTGGCTGCTCGCCTCCCACGCCCACAAGACCAGCTGATGACTCTATTTCCTAAGGCAGCGCCGCCAACCCCACGGCAAGACGGACCCAAGTACTTCCTTGACCACCCCTGAAGGGGCTTCACCCGAGGAGGTCTTCCCATGAGGCGTTCCTGATTGTCTTAGGAGGAATGAAAGGCTTTGAAATTACTTGTATTCTAGGGAGAGTCTGTGGCGGGAGTTCCTGTTTGCATAATGGGGAGGATGGGTTTTTTGACATAATAATAATAATAACAATAATAATAATAACAATAATAAAATAACAATAATTAATAGAAGAAGAAGAATTTTAAGAATAATAGTAATATTTATTTCTACAAGTACATGATACACCTATACAGACCATAGCTTACATCAGCGACATACTATACACAGCTTCTAGTTATGCAGAGCATTTTGAGCAACTTAGGTTAATTTTGTCCCTATGATGCTACCCACACCAGTTTGCCCAATCTTCTCACCGTACCGGGGATCGAACCATGGATACTCAATATGTGTGAGCTGAGTGCCCTACCAATCGAGCTACGAGAGGGTCTGTAGGGAAGGATTCCTGATTGTTTTAGAAGAGAAGTTTAGAGCTCCTGAGGGTCTAGAGCAAGCGTTACCAAACTAAGGTATATGAAGGGATATTCAGTTGTTCACGAATCACTTGTTATAATTTAAAGTGTTATTGTTTTCCCTGACTTTTTGTGTTTTAAAGACAAACTCAAACTTCCCCCAGAGTGAGGCAGTCATTTCTTAATAAAAGTAATTTTTTGTCAATTACGCTGAATGACTCTTACGGGTTTAGCTATCCATATGAATAAAACACGAACACTGTTGTAATTTATTATCTGCTGTGTGGTAGTGATATGAGGGTTGATGCTGAAAGGCTAGTCTTGGATTCTCCAAACACTCATTTGCTGAAGAAGTTATTCGATTTATGTGCACGTCATGTAATATGCTTGGTACTATGCTCACCCTGAGGTCCTGTTCTTTGATTGAGGCTTGCAGCATTTGTCTGTACTACTTGTCTAGTGATTATATGTCGTGACCATTGTGCATAACAGTGATGGACAGATACACCAACATAGTCTCTGTGGTGCGTGCCACCATGTGTAGTGCATACATAAGTTGTCCAGCTCTCACCTCAAAGTCTGGAGAGTGCTTGTTTGAAAATGACACTCGAGAAAGATCTGTACGGCGGACTGACGTACTTTTGTATCAATGAAAGATGAAGGATGCAGCAGCGGTTTGTTTCAACAACTCGCCAAGATGATCCCATGAGCTTCCTTCAGGCTGCCATTACAAGTGATGGTAGCGGTGGAATCTTGTTGTAGGTGCTCAGATAAACATCTGTGAGGTCCTAGGTCTTCTGTTAAGTAGGAAAATACGTGAGTCCCGTAACCCAGATCCGGCATTCACTAGTGCCCCATGGATCAGGGGAGTGGTTGAGGCTATGAAGAGGAATTTGGTTGGGGTACAAGTGTGGTTGTAGGGATGATTTTTGCACTGGAAAGGGGGTGGGACCATGGATGTTAGTGACGAAGGATGGGGAGGGAGGGAAGTAGTGGGCAGTAGGGGGTTGGATAATCGAATGAGGGATAATTGTGAGAGAGGTTTCTACACTGGAAGGGGTTAGGGTTGTGGGTGTATGTGTGTGAGGCTAGAAGGAAATTTTTTTTTTTTAGTTATTGTGTTTGAGAGTGAAGGACGGCTGGAGCTTGAGTAGGAATTGTGTGGGTCTGAGCATGATGTACCTATGGGAGCAGAACGTCCACACCTGTTTTACGTTCCATGTTTCTCATTTCAGTCTATCTGTTTGTTATTCTCTCTCTCACCAGTTCTCTCTCGATTTCTATACTCTCTCGACAGAGGTACACATGATATCTTCCAGTTTAATGAACACTGGTTTTTCATTTCAAGATCCAGTCTCTTGTGATATATGTTGCAGAGGTCAATATAAGCAGTCGTATTTTGCAACTTGCATGCTTAAAATTCATTTGAAAATCTGCCACCTGGTGCACCTCAGTCTCGCCATCTTTCTGTTTATGATCGACCATATCTCATCACCAAACCTTCCTTCAGTCTCCTGAAGGCCATGAATAATCCATGACCCCCTTTCCTCCTCCCATTTTATGTTCCTCCTGAGTTCGTTGTCTACTGTTATCAATTCCTTTGCTGCTCCCAGCTGAGAGCATTTTGACTAACGTTCTTTCTTCTCTCTCTGCCCTTGCCTTTTGACTTTCCACCTGTTGTATTTATTTCTGTTTCTGCCCCATACCTCATCTTTCCATTCATCTCCTCTAGTTTCACCCTCAACTTGGGATCTTTTCCTTAAACTATGTACCTTTTCTTCAACAGTAATTGACCTTCTCTCTCATTTCTTGCATACTTCCAGTTCTTCCTTCTCCTTTTCGTCCATTATATGCGAAGATCAGTGAGATTTTCCATAATTTGTTTAAATCTAGGTAACATCAGTTCCTTCTCCGTCTACCCATATCATGACGTCCTCATTATTCCATCATGTGTGTGTGTGTGTGTTTTTGGTGTGTGTGTGTGTGTGGAGTGAGTGTGTGAGAGAGAGAGAGAGAGAGAGAGAGAGAGAGAGAGAGAATGTATGTATGTGCATAGGTGCGCGTGTGTATGAGGGTGAAAAATTAAATGTTTAAAACAAAATCGATATTTTTCAAATGCCCTTTCGTCTCAACGGGTAAATTCGTCATATAAACTAGTTATTTTTTTCCGGGTTGTTAGCATTTACTACCTCCTTTTTGACATTTCCCCCAAAATAGCCCTACCATTCAAAAATAAAATCTATTTTCCCTTTTTGGAAATTTTTTTCAGTATACAATTACAGCCTCTTATTCTCAGTGCGGGGTATATTTATATTTTATATCAAATATTTTATTATATATATATATTTTTATTTTATACTATATTTTATATTAAAATATATATTTTTTATTTATTTATATATATATTATATATCCCCAAAACAACCATTTCTGAAAGAATAGAAAATTCCAAGCGTTTTTCGTGACAAACCCCACATTACCAAGGGAAATTTATGAAAGGGAAGCTTTCCAAAAGGAAAGCTATAAAAAGGGGTGGGCCAGCACCTCACTTCAGATCCCACAAGGGTTTTAAAAAAGGACCCCGCGGGGGGAGCCAAGGGGGGAACAGGTCCTTTTCCCAAAACTACCCCCAACTATTTATTTGTCCAGTGTATTTTTAAAATTTCCTACCCAAATTCTTTTAATTTTTAAATGGATTAATTTATAAAAAAACCAAAAGGAAATATTCATTTTTGTAAAAACCCTGTTTTTTATGAAACAAGATTAAATTATTTTTTCCTGTCGACCAGGGGCTTGCTTAAAATACTACTTTCTCATTTTTTGAAACCATTGGAGGGTTTTAAAATCTTTTTACTTTGGAAAAATAAAAAAGAGTTGGAATTTTGTCCAGTTCTAATGCTATTTTTTTACCTTTTTGACCGTAAAAAAATTTATCGAAAATTTTAAAAGGGAAATTTATAGACACACCCATCACTTTTTGGGGGGAATTCTAATCAAAAGGTTTTTTTCCCCCCCTTGTTTTCCAAAGGATTTTTTGAATACAACAAAAAATTTTTAAAATTCTTAAAAAGGGGAAAAAGGCAAACCCAACCCAAAAGTTTTCAGGGTAAGGGGGGAACCCAACAAAATTTTTAGTTGAAAAAGGGCCCGGTTGCCCTTTTTGGGGAAATTTAAAAAGTTTCCTAGCAACTTTAAAAGATTTTTTTCCAATTACTTTTTTGGGGAAATTTTAAAAATCTTTTCCTTTTTTAAAATTTGGTTTTTTCCTCATTAGGGAACCAGGACTAAAAATTGTAAAGTTTTCCAAAAACTTTGATGAAAAAACCAGCCCATTTTGGGCCCTCAATTTTGATGCGGGAAAAAAAATAGGGCCCATAGGAAATTTTTATTTGTAGGTTTTTGAAATTTTTTAAAATTTTTGGAATTCATTATTCCCCCTTTAATAATGTATTCAATTTTTTGGAAACACCTGTTTACTGTGATCTTATTGCATATATATAAAAAAAATATAATATATATATTATATATTTTATATAAATATATATTTATATAAAATATATATATTAAAATATATATATATATTTATTATATATATATATTTCCTTTTTTTTCCCAAAATAATTTGATATGTACGTATCTTGCCTCCAAAATTTTTAAACCTTTAAAGTTTTTAAATGGGGGGGGCCCGGGTAACCCAAGGGAAAGGCCTGGGTTTCAGATGACCAAAAACTCCGGGGCGGGGAAAAATTTATGAAAAGCCCGGGGTCAGGAAAACACTTGCCTGTTTGGCAAAAACCCTTTACCTGACCTAACCTTTTTTCCCCTGCCCAGCCATCGTTGGTTTTTGGAATGCGTTTTTTTGACTCTTCGTACCCGGCCTTTCGTGGAAATTTAGAACCAATATATCATCATTCGTATTACCCATCGGGGGCACTTTTAAACGGAAATCTTTTTTTCATTTTAAACCCTTTTCTCTCGTCGTGTTTTTTGGAATTTTTTCCAGTCTTTTTTAAATTTGGGGTACTTTTTTTTTTTTCGAGAGCTTTTTTCTTTTCTTGTCCTTTTTTTTTTTTGGGCTTGGAGTTGAGAAAGCCCCTGCCCAGTACCGGTAAATTTACGACTTTTGGAGTTTTTTCTCCTTTTTTTTGCTCTTATGTCTATACAATTTTTTTGGGTGTCTGGATTTTTTTTAAAACCTTATGGAAATATTATTTCATTTTTCGTACAAATCGGTTTTCGGCCGCCCTTCGGAAGGTTAAAAAACGAAAACCGGGGTCAAAAACCCCCACCCACACTTTTTCCAGGCCCCCGGTACCCGGCGGTGTGTGTTAAAAACAGCTTTTATTTTAATTTCGCCCCCTTTTTTTCCCTGAGTTATACTTTACGTTGTTTTTGAAAAATTTTTAGGTCTTTTGGCCATTTTGCAAGTACGGTGTTGGCTTTTTTGCCCAAATTTTTAAATAAAAAAAATTTCTGAAAGAAGTATAAAATAGAAGTTTAAGTGGTTACATTTTAATTTGGTTACAGTTGTGAAAACCAATTTTGTTCAAATAAAATTCGAGGGCGTATGTATGTTAAAGGGGGGAACAAAAATTTAATATTTTTTATGGTTTCGGGAAAAAACTCTTAATAACAATTTTTACCCCGTTTTTCCATAATTATTTCCCCGTCCCTCTCTCTTTGTCTCTGTCTGTCGTTTTTCTGCCCTAAAAATTACTCTGCCCCTTCTTTTTTCCATAAAAAAAACCCAAATCTTCTCTCTTCCGTTTTTCTTTAAAACCCTTCTATCCTTCTCATAATTATTTCCCCAGTCGGGTCTGTCTGTCAGTCTCTCTCCACCCTAAATTATTGCTCTGTTCCTCCCCCTTTTCCTCATAATTATTTTTCCCTCTTTTCTTCGAAATTTTATTCCCAATTTTTTTTTTTTTTTCTCTCTCTCTCTTCTCTTTTTACACGGGGTTTGACAAGGTTAAGGATCCCTAGCTTTTTTGGCCCAAAGCTATTTACAGATTAAGGTTTTCCAAACTTTTTTGGGCAAAGCAAAGAGCTGTTACCTACTTTTCAGCTCATTTAAAAGAAATTTTTTTTGTTATGAAAACATCCCAAGTGGGGAACGGGGATGAAGTTGGGGGCCAACTGGGGGGGCCAGCATTTTCATTTGATCAACTAAATTTTTCTCTTTTGAAAATCATTAGGGCCTGTACAAAATGTGTTTCCATACTGGGGGGGTTCATCCTGGGTATAAATGATCTCAAATGGAGTGATGTTCTGGAGAAGGGTAAAACTAGAGGGTTTTTTTTTTTTTTGGGCCCGTCTTTTTGGCCCAAAAAAGCTTGTTTCACCTGTCCTCGAAGTGGCCCAAGTGTGATATTTTGTAAATATTTGGCCTTGTACATAAAAAAAAAGGGGCCACTCCATCCCTCCTGTTTTTAAGGCTTTTGCGAAATGCCAGTTTTATCCGGGAAAGGGTTTCCAGGGGGAGAGTTTGGGGACGACTTGCTCTGTCAAGAAATTCGCGATGGGGGGAGGGGGGGAGGCAAACCAAGAAATTTGGGGGGCATACTCAAGGTGTGAGCGTATTTTGTCCCCGGGACAAAATTTTTTCAACCCTACTGTCGAGCGGGAATGCGAGTTTACGGCAAATTTGCTGAAAGGGCTTCCTGGGCTGCCATGTTTGCAAGTTTTTCCACCCATGGTTCTTCAGGGTTTATTTTGGAGTAAAATTTCACCCCCAAGGATACCCAACTCTCCAGGTGCCAAAAACCCCCCCCCTTTAACCCTTACTACGGGAAACCACCCACCCCCATAAATGGTGCCAAGGGGGACATCATCACTTTAAATTTTTCTCGGTGCAAAGTTACTTCCCATTATTTCCCCAAGCTTTATAGTCTTCAGTGGTATTGATTACCCTTTAGAGAAAGCTGGAAATTTCTTTCTTGGTTTAATGAATGTCGTTTTTACATTCGTCTGCATAGCATGGTTTTCGGATGATTTGAAAAAGGGGTCGTTGAATTGGGACATTCCATAACAATGGCCCCCGGGCCACGCTTTTCCCTTGGGGAAAACGTTTCCCCCCTTTTTAATGTCTTGCTTTTTCCCAAATTCCTTTGGGACAACAAACACTTAGAGATCTCCCCATGAAGGTAATCACGAGGAGAATAGCGTGGGCCTGAAATTTCCCAGTGCTTGAAGTTTTCTAAGAGGCCCCTGGTGCCAAAACCCCCGGGTGGGAAAGCCCCGGGCAATGTCCAATGCTACCCCCAAAAAACTGACTTTCGATTAAACCATGACGGGTTTCCACTTATTGGAGAGGTTTAAAAAACCCAGATCAGCAGCAGGGAAACCCTTTTCCCTGAAGCCATATTGACGATCAAAAATTTAGTGAGTGGTAGCAAAAAAACTCTGTCATTTATCTTGAGATTATTGGGCCCCAAGGATTTTTTTACCCTGATTGAAAGGATTTACACTGGGGCTGTAGTTGCTGTTTTCTGCTCTGCTCTTCTTTTTTTGAACCCGGGACCCCCCATTTGCCTCTTTCCATAGAAGGGCCATTTACACTGTAATAAAGGGATGCTTTTTAAAAAAATGCCCAGTTAGAGGTGCTCTAGTGGTTGCACATTTCTCAGCAACTTGGGGTCCCAAATTGTTTTGGGCCCACAACCTTTTCTTGGGCCCAAACGATTTTAAAAGGAAATGGGACCCCCTCCCCTTATTTTCCCCCCTGCAGGGTTTTGGGCACAGTTTTTTGCAGCTAGCCCGGGGGGGGGGGGGTTTTCCCCTTTCTGGATGAGGAACTTGCATTTTGGGACAAAGTGTTCCCAAAGAGGTTTCCCCCTTTTTTGACTACTAGTAGAAAGGGGGTCCCATCCCTTTTCGATTTTGAGGTGGAATTTATTCATCAGGCAGATAACCTTGTCTGTCCTTACCGGGACCACCAAAGGGTTTTGGAGCCTTAAACCCCACCTGATGCCTTTGCTTTCTTTCAGTGTCCCCCCTCCCCCTTTTGCAATGGCCCCCTTTTTTAAAAGTTTACCCCCAATCCCCTTAAAAAGGGGGGGGGTTGCCTGTGCAAATTTTTCCCGTTACAGGTGGTAGGAGTCTCTTTAAAAACCCTTTCCCCCGCTTTGTACTTACAGTTCAGGGCCCCTTCCCACAACGGAAAACCCCAAAACCCAAAGGGTGATTTTTTGTAGGGTTCGCACCAGCGTTTTCCCGGGGAGGAATGTTTCTTGTTGTTTTTTAAGGGAATTTTCCAGTGAAGGCTTTTACTTGGGTTTTCAAACATCCCCTTGGGGGAAGAGCAATTCCCCAAGGTGGTGGCGAGCCCCAGAGCAAAGGGGTGGCCCAAATTAAAACCCCTTTCCCATAGCCAGTTGTGCGTGTGGATCCCTTTACCCCCGTTCTGTTTGGGTCTTAAAATGTCCCTAAAAACAGCCCTTTTGGGGCAGACGTCCCAAAGTTGCCCCAGGGGTTGACAAGGGGACTATGCCCTTTTGCCCGAAAACACTCACCACTGGGTCAAGGGGGGAGCCAGAGAAAGTGAGTAGGGAAATCAAAAAGTTTCTCATGTCCAAAAAACTGCCCAAAAAGGGCAACCCCCGTCCCTCTGTATAAGGTGTTTTGGGTTTAGGGCCCCCCAAAAATTATTTATATTTTTTGACAGTTGTGTTGGGGCAGAAGGGGTCCCAAAATTTTCCATTAGGAAGTTGTGGGGTCTGCATGTTTCCCCCTGAGGTTGTACATTTCACATGCTAAATAAAAGGTAATGGGGTTTATGCAGAGCTTGAAGAACATTTTAAGATGTGTAGGATTGGGAAAAACCCAAAGTATGGGGATGAAAAACTTTTAGAGAAGCACCGCAACACCCCTTCCTTTTCCCCTTTCCTGTCTTTTTTCCCCCCCCCAAAATGAGGGGTAGCCAGCAATTCTTGCAAAATTTTCTGGGGGTTTCCCCTCTCTCCCCTCTCGTCTCCTTTTCTCTCTCTATATTTATTTAATATTTTATATTAAAAAAATATATATATAATATATAAATATATATATTATTAATATATTTTATATATATATATAAAAATATGAATAAGATCACAGTAAACAGGGGATTTCAGAAAATGAAAAAAAACCCCTCTGAAAGAATAGAGAAATTCCAAGCGCTTTCGTGACTACTACTTTTTCAAAGGGAAATATGAAAGTAAAGCATCCAAAGGGAAACTATATAAGGGGTTTTGGCCAGCACCTCGCCATTTAGATCCCCCCCCAGTTAAAAAACCTGAAAAGCGGGGCCGACCCAAATTTGGGTAGGGCCTTTTCACAACCCCACCCCCAAACTATTTTTTACCCAAAAAATTTTAAAAATTGTTTGTCCAGTGTAAAATTTTTTAAAATTTTGGGGAAAAAATTTAATAAAAACTGGACAAAAAAAATTTTTTAAAAATTTTTTGGGGGAGAATGTTTGTGGGTGGTTGTGCAAAGGCCTATCCAAGGTTTGGGGGGCCCGGGGCGGGTTTATTGTTTAAAATGTTGTGGGAATCTGAAAAGTGGAAAAAAGGGGCTGGCCCCGACCCCTTATATTTGTTCCCTTTGGGTGCTTTCTTTCATAGTTCCTTGATAATGTGGAAATCACGAAAGCGCTTGGAAATTTTTCTATTCTTTCAGAGTGGTTGTTTTTATATTTATAATATATATATATTTTTATTTTTATATATATATTTATATAATATATATATATATAATATATGTCGTGCCGAATAGGCAGAACTTTTCGTCTTTGGGTTAAATAGCAACGCTCTTTTGCCAAAATAGGACAAGTGAAAATTTGTGTAAGCAATTAAAATTTTGCCAAAATCAAACTGAACCTAACGAAAAAAATATATTTCTTTGTGTTTTTTTAGTATTAAAATTTTTGTAAACAAATTAAAAATTTTTAGTTTAGTCAGGGTAAAAAAAATTACTTTTGTTATAATTTAAAGGGTTTGGGGAAGTTTTTTTAAGTTCCTTTTGGGGGCAAATTATAAATTTTTACATCAACATTAATGAAAAAAAATAATCTTTAAACGTATAAGAGAAAATTTTAGACAGGGACTTAATTTTAAAATGAGTTCCTTTTCTAATTTTACCATTTTCATATTCGGCCCCGGGGATATATTTTAATTTTTTAAAAAATATAAAAATATATATTTGTATTTATATATATATATATATATAATATATATATTAAAATATCCAAACTTCATGATTTTTTTCTTTCCCTTTTCTTTCCCAAACCTCATTATTTTTAAATAACCTCTTCCCCAGCTTCATAATTACTGTCCCCCCTCTCCATCCTCATAAATTTCTTCCTTTCCCCATTACCGTTCCCTCTCTCCTCTGGCATTCAATATTTTTTTGAAAAACTGGATTTTTTCAGGGTGCTCTTTGTGCTCTATTTTTGTTTTTTCCCCCCTGCATCAGTCATCCACCAAAGTCCCCCTCCACAAGACTGGGGCCCCTGGTTGAAACCACATCCACCTATTCAGGTTTTTTCCAAATTTTTCGAAGTTTTTTTTGACGGGTCACACTCTTTTTAATTACTTATACCCGAGTTTTAAAATCATTAGCAAAGAGATTTGGAAAATTATAAAAATATTAAGTATATATATATATATTAATTTTAATAATATATATATTTATTTTTTTATATTAAATATTATTGGTATTTGGGTTTTAGACAGCAACCCCCCCGGGAAAATACTACCCCTCCGGCCGATACTGTTTAAACAGAAATCGTAAAATGTTTTGCATGATGGGGAGGATTGCTGGTGTCTTTTTCCCGTTCATAAACACGCTAGATAAAAAAGGGATATCTTGTACTCCCTACTTACACTTTTGGGCCCCACTTTCCAAAACAGCACATCAATTTTAACTTTTTCAATCTAGGATTTTTCTCCCTTTTTTTAAAAAGGGGTTTTTGTTTTTTCATTTTTTTTTCTATTTCCAAAGGGGAAAATGGAAAAGGGAAACTCCCTCCCTTTAAACCATGCGTGTCGTAAAGAGGCGAATAAAATTTCCCCGGGGGCGATGGCTTTGTAACCCCTTCTCCGTGACATTTACTAAAAAAAGAGAAGAAGAAAAACTTTATAAAAAAAAGGGGGTCTTGACTTTTACATGGATTAAATGTGGATGACAAGAAACAGGGATTGCTGATGTTTTGAATGAAAAGGAAGTTGGATGTCCTGGCCCTTTAAACGAAACAAAAGCTGAAGGGGGGAGGGGAGTTTTCGGTGGGGGAAATAAAATGGGAAATTTAAAACTGGGTAACTGAGAGAGTTTTGGGGCAAAGGAAAAAGGGGAGCATAATGTTGAAGGATCAAATTATGGAAGGAGGAAAAAAGAATATGAATGTGTAAATTCAAGGGTTATTAATTAAAGTTTAAAAGGTTTGGGTGCGAAAAGTGGGTCATAATAAGCGTGTAAAAAACCTGGAGAAGAGGAATTTTAAGGAGGGGAGAGGAATTTTTGGGGGAGTTAAAATAAATGTATAGGGGAAACCCTTTTTTCCAAGTGAGAGAGTAATTGTGGTAGGGGACCCGGAAAACTAAAGTAGGAGAAAACTTTTTTGATAGGGGGTGGTAGGTAAATTTGGGGGGCCAGGTGTAAATGTTTAAAGGGAGCCCTTTTAAATTTTAAATTTGTATAAAAAAGGGGTTTTTGGGGTTTTAGGAAAAACATATTTTTAAAAAAAAGAGATAAATAAGTATAAAAAAAATTGATGTAAGGGGGAAATGAACCCGTAAAGGGTTTTTTTTGGGTTATGTATTGGTTAAAATAAAAGACTGTTTAGTAGACTTCCGGATGTCCTGGTTTTTTAAAAAGGGGGCCACAGATATACCCGATCAATTTTTAAATTGTAGCAAAACTAGATAAAAAATAGATGGGATACAAGGGAATAGGAGCATCAGGAAAGAGAAAAGGGGAAGGTTTTTAAACTAAAAAAAGGGGGCAGTTTGGGTAAGGGTATAAAAAGCAAATTTGGGGCATAAAATGGGCAAAGAAAAGCATAGGCAATTTGGGGGCGAAGAGGTATGGGGGAGGTTTAAAAATGGGAGTGTTAGAATGTTCAGCAGAATTTGTTTGGGTTTCAGGAAAATTTGGGGGGGCGGGAGGGAAAAAAGGGGCGATTGGTGGAAAAATGATGTAAAGAGAGGGGTAAAGGGAAAAAAGTTAGCTTTTAGAAGTTTTTACAAGTTGAATTTGCAAGGGGGAATGTAAAATGGGGAAAAAAAAGAGGGTTAAGAGAGTGGTTTAACCCTTGAAAAAGAGAGCAAATGAGGGGAGTGGGTGAGATGTTTTTCAAAAATTTTTTTGAAAATTTAAAAAAGATTTTTTTAATTTAATTAAAAAAGTTAAGGGAAACCTAGAGAAAAAAAAGGGTTTGTCAGTTTAAAAAAAGGGGAAAGTTATTAAATGGAGATTTTTAAAGGGATTGGGAAAAATGGAGGGAAAAATTTTTAGGATTTTTTAAAAAGTTGATTGGGAAATGGGGAAACTTTTGGGGTTTTGTTTTAAGGGCAAGGAGGGAAAAACATCTTGTTTGGGGTGGGAAGAGCCCGTTGGAGTGTGGGGGAAAATTTTGTGAGGCAGTAGTAAAAAGAAAAGGGGGTTTAAGGGACCGGGGTTGAAAGGGATAAAGATAGAAAGTTAAAAGCGGTTTTGGGGTTTAAATTTTTTGGAGGGGGTTTGGGGATTTTAATTTTAAAAAATGTATGGAAGAGTGTAAGGGACCTAGGGATTGGGGAAGAGCATGCCCTATTGCTTTGTATTTAAAAGGGAAAGGGGGCAAAAAAGAGGGAAAAATTACAGGGGGATTTAAATCTGTTTAGTATACCTGGTAAAGTGTATGGGAAGTCATTATTGAAAAAATTAAGGGTAAGACGGAGAAAAGGTAGCAGATGAACAAGGAGGCTTTAGGAAAAGGGAGGGGGTGTGTGGCACCCGGTGTTTAACAGGAAACATAAAGGGGAACGGTTTTAGATTTGGCTAAAGAGGTTTTTTTGGCTTTATGGATTTGGAAAAGGCGTAATAACCCAAAGGGGGGTTTTTGGGTAGGGGGGGCAATTTTGGGGAGATGTTGCAGGTTTAAAGGTGTAGGGGGTAGGTTACTGAAAGCAGTGAAAAAGTTTTTAAAAGAAAGGGTAGGGAGGCCCCAAATTTAGAGGAAGTAAAGGGAAAAAAAAGGGGGATTATTTTTCCCCGTTTAAAAATAGGCCTTAGAAAGGGTGGTGATGTCACCGGGGTTGTTTAATAAATTTTGATAGGGGTTGAAAGAAAAGCAAATGCGAGGGTTTTGGCAAGGGGGCGTGGGTTAAAAGAAAAAGAATCACACATAAAGGGGGAGTTGTCCAGTTGCTCTTTGCTGATGACCGTCCCTTTTGGGAGTTTCTGAAGAAAGTTGCAGGGGTTTTGGGGGGATAAAAATTTTTGGGGTTTGCAAAAAAAAAAATTAAAAAGTGAAAAAAGGAAAGAGGAAGGTTTAATAAAAATTTTTGGTTGATGAAAGTTTAATACAGATTGGAGGGAGAGAGTAGGGAGGAGGTGAATGTATTCAGATTTTTGGGGAGGGGACGGTCACTGATGGGTCTATAAAAATGAGGAGAATCAAGAATGATGAGGGGAAAAGGGTAGGGGTTCCCTTTAGGAGTCTGTGGAGAAAAAACTTTGTCCTTGGGGGGAAAGGGGGGGAATGTAGAGATATAGTTTTACCACGCTCTTTATGGGTTTTGAAGCATGGGTGATGAATGTTGCAGCAAGGAGAAGCGGAGGCATGGAGATGCGTCTGAGGCAATTGTGGGTGAATATAATGCAGAAATTCCAGTTTGGAAATTAGGGGAGGGGGGGTTACCAAAAATGTTGTCCGAGGGCGAGGAAGGGTTTTGAGGGGTTCGGAAAATTAGAGAGAATGGAGCGAAACATAATGACTTCAAGAGTGTTTTTCAGTCTAGGGAAAGAAGGCGGGGGAGGGGTCGGCCTAGGAAAGGTTGGAGGGAGGGGGTAAGGAGGTTTGGTGCGAGGGGGTTGGGACTTTTTGCGGGCAGCGTGGCGTGTTTTATAGGGGTGATGGAGACAAATGGGTTTTTTAAACTGACGGCTGTTGGAGTGTGACAAAGTCATTTATTAAGGGATTTAAGGAAACCGGCAGGCCGGACTTGAGTCCTGGAGATGGAAGTCATGCCGCACTCTGAAGGAGGGTGTTTTAAGTTGCAGTTTAAAAAAAAGTAGTGTAAAGCACCCTTTTGGCAAGACAGTGATTGAGTGAATGATGGGGAAAGTTTTTTCTTTTTTTGGGGCCCCCCTGCCTTGTGGGAATCGGCCAGTGGTGTAAAAAAAAAAAAAATAAAATTTTTTATATATATATAATATATATATATATATATATATATATAATATTTTTATAAAAATATAATAATACCCCCAAGTGTATGTGCCCATTGGGCAAAAATAAAGCTTTATTTTGGAAAAAAAACACTGAAAATTTTTTAAAAATTTTTTCGAAAGTTAAGTATTACTGAGACTTATAACGTTTCACAAGGAGGATGAGGGGCGCGGTTTTCCCCCCCCTTTTATCTCTAAAAAAAAAAAGAATAGTCGAACCTCTATTGAAGACGTTTTTTCTTTTTAAATATAAGAGACTTTTGTGGGAAATTTAATGACCATAAAAAAAAA
>NW_026510642.1:0-13856 GCF_026875155.1 Cherax quadricarinatus | reverse complement strand
TCCCAAAAACCCCTAAGGGTCTATCGCCCCATAACACCTCTCCATCCCCGCCTGTACCCTCACCCTTGAAACCTCTCATCCTGTGCCTCACGCAGCCTCCCTTTAATTGCCATAATTTCATCCATTGGATAAGTGCCCGCCACCGCCCCCCTCGCATAACAACCCGTAATCTATCCTCCAAATAGTTAGCAACCCATATTTTAAAGAATTGATACGTTTCCCTTCCTTTACGTAATATTGCTTAATCCGTTCTTTAGCCACACCATCCCACCACATCACCACATCCTCTACCCCATTTATCTCTGCACGTAACCCCTCCCACAGCGTTGCTAATCCCTCTATTCCCTTCTCATCACCTAACACACTTGTATTTAATTTCCAATATCCCCTAGATATACCTGCTAGTGACTCCCACGCCACCTCTGCTACTACTGCCCGATGATCCGAATAAGCTACTTCTATTGTACGGAAAAATGTCAACCCAACCCTTTGAGATATATACACCCTATCCAACCTAGCAGCGTAACCCTGTCTTACAAAAGTGTGCTCTACCTCCCATGCCCCTCCTCCAACCGCATCCCGCAACTGAATATCCCTCAAAAGATCTTGCAAGGCCGCCGACACTTGCCCCGCCCATTTTGGTTCCACGTCAGCCCTCCTAATAACGCAGTTCCAGTCCCCACCAACGACGGCCACTGCAGGTAAACCATGTAAGAAGAAAACTAGTTCTTCACATACAAAATCCCTTTTTACCCTCACATCATTTTCCTCTGGTGCATACACACTTACAAAAGATACCCTCTGCCCCATCCACCACCCATCCACGCGCAATACTATTACCCCCCCCCACTTCTTAGCAACACAAATGGGCTTGCCTCCCTGATCAATATACCCACACCAACTTTCAGACGTGCAGATGGCAGAGTCATGACCTGAAACCCCTCCACCTCGAGCACTCTTCCCTCCTTGAAATTGTGTTCTTGCAGAAACACTACATCCACCCTATATTTATACAGAAACATTCGAAACCATTCCTTCTTCACACTATTACACAGTCCATTTACGTTCACAGTCATACACCTAAGGCCTCTTTATAGTTTCCAACCCTTCCTCATTCATCACCCAGGGCCCCCTCCCCCAGAGCCAGCAAAAGGCTTCACCCCATAAACCCCCCCCCCCTTTTTTTTTGCAAACCCTCTTATCGGACTGCTTGACATTGCTTTTTCCTTCCTCCCGACCTCTGCACCGGCGTCGGGACATACTGAGTCTGACGCCCCCATCTTTTCCCCGGATGCCCTCACATCCATGTTATCTTTGGGGTTTCCCCAAACAATGAACCTAACCTCCCCCACGCCTCGTTCCACAGCACACGGCGACAACTCCCCTTTACTAGTTGGCCGTCAACCCCTATGTTTTTTATCCTTTACATTCCTCTACAGGGAAACGCCGTGCCTCTCCCAGCTAAGGAACAACACCTCTGCAGGCGGATCAATGTCCTTAACATTTCCTGAAGCCCCTTCCTCAGAGCCTGCACCCCTGCACTTGCACTTCTGTATTTTTCCCCTTGTTAGTAACAGATCCTTTTTACATCAAAGTTTACCTCCACATGCCATCTCCCTTTGGAACCCTCCCCTCTTCACTCCACAAGCCCCCAGGCCCTTGCTTTCACGAGGGCTCTCAACAGCTATCCCCTGGTAAAGGTGCTTCACCAGTTTGCACTGGCGCCCCCTCACTTCACGCCTCTGCCGCCATAGGTCGTCCCCCACAATTCTGCACGTAGCTCTGTCCGGCAACATACCAAAAACTTGCGCCCTGAAGTCCCCAACACGACTAAGATGGTTGGGGATTCTCAGAGTCATCTTCAGGGAAAAGGTACCCCCGGGGACGCCCCCATGTAAGCACCTGCCTCCACTTCCCCTTTTGTGCCGATGGGGTTTCCTATGTCTCAAAAACACCCCTTATTCAGTATCTCCCTCAAATGGGATTTTACGATCAAAACCCAGTAAAGTGGCGAGATACGTCGATCAAACGCACCTTAACAGCTGGGAGCGCAAACTCCGTCTTGGAATCTCGTCACCAAAAGACTCATACAGGGACGGGGGAATTCAGTTTGACGAAATTTATAACCCCCCATTGAGGGCTCACCATACACCTCATCGTTCTGGATTCCATAGGCCCCTAAGATTTTTTGGGAGTAAGACTTTTCACTGAAGAGGGTGAAAAACGCCCCCCGAAACAGCTCAATACCAATGGGATTTACCGCCTCCCACCTCAACGCCAGTTGAACAAGGTAGCTTGCCTGAAAAAAGCAGAGGGGGTGCAGCGCACAACCGCACTCGCCGTGGTCAGCAGCGAATTCTTTGCTACAGGGTCTTTTTCTGAGGAATGATTGAGATACTGGTTTATGTTTTTTCTAAAATAATTTTTTTTTTTTTTCTTCTTTTACAATGAAGTTTTGAAGGGTTTTTGTGTGTTTATACCATGGTTCATTTAAAGCTTTAATTAATAGAATGTATATGCTGTTCACTTAACATTATTTCTTGGGGGGTTTTTTTAAAATTAGCTACATTAAAGATTCCATGTTTATAATAAATCTGGTTTAGGAATACATGTATTTAATTATGGATAACCCGGGTATGAAAGTTGTTTTTAAAATATTTAAAAATGTTTATAGGAACACTTGCCTAAGGTTTTTTAATGAGGTATGTCCGGGGGGTTTTTCAGACCATTTAACCCTCTCCCCCCTTTATGATTTTACATCAAGTTTATTCACCCTCACTTCTGATCAGCGAACAGTGTTTAGCAAAACCCCTATTACTCCCGTCTTTTTCTCTTTGGTGCATGTCTACTTTTTGAAACTCCTGAACTGGGTTGAGTTTAGAAATTTTGGGTGAATCAGTAGTCAGTTTTTATCAATTCTTCATTAGTGTGACTACCTTTTTTCGTGGGTGAAACCCAAATCTGAGGGTGTTAATTTTTGGTTGATAAAATCCGTATATGTACATGTAAAAAATTTTTATTTTTATAGGGTTGAAAGAATCCGACTAAGTAATACTTAGTAAAATTTACGAATATCCAAGAAGTAATTTGCTTTTAAAAAAAAAAAAAAACAGAAAATTTAGCACTCTTATTTGTGCATTACATTTCTAAGTTTGCAAGTTCCTTCTTATTCTTGGAAGTGATTTTGTTATGGAGAGCACTATCCTGGCCAAAGACTAAGATTCAAACCGTAACATTTGGATAACTTGCCACCATTCATATATAAAAAAAGCTGCACATGAGCTGTCACCCATTATTGCAACAATGATTAACAAATCTGTAGCATCCTCAACCTTCCCATCTATACTCAAGACAACAAGGGTCACCCCAATCCACAGAGACGCATTCGCTGCCTGACCACGGTAGAGTGCGGTTGTGCTCTGCACCCCTCTGCTGTTTTCAGGCGAGCTACCTTGTATCAACATGGCGCTGAGTGTGAGGAGGCACGTAATTACCATTGGTATTGAGCTGCTTTGTGGGGCGATTTAACCCTCTTCAGTGCAAGTCTTACTCCCAACAATCATTAGGGAGACCTATGGAATCCAGGACAATGAGGTGTATGGTGTAGCCCTGAATGGGGCTTATAGAATCTTCGTCAAACTGAATTCTAAGTCCGTGTATAAGTCTTTGGTGACGAGATTCCAAGACGTGAGTCTTGACGCTACTCCAGCTGTGAAGGTGCGTTTGATCGACGTATCTCGCCACTTTACATGGGTTAAGATACGTAATGTCCCATTTGAGGCAGATGAGGCTGACATAAGGAGTGTTTTTGAGACATATGGAACCGTACATCTGGCACAAAAGGGCAAGTGGACGGCAGGTGCTTACATGGGACGTCCGGAGGGTACCTTTTCCCTGAAGATGACTCTGAGACATCCCATACCGTCTTACGTCGTGTTGGAGGACTTCAGGATGCAAGTTATGGTATCGTATGCCGGACAGAGACGTACGTGCAGAATATATGGGGCGTACGACCATATGGCGGCAGAGTGTGTGAAGCTGAGGAGGGCGCTTGCGCAAACTGGTGAAGCACCAGTTACCAGCGTGATAGCTGTTGAGAGCCCCGCGCGAAAGCAAGGGCCTGGGCGCTTGTGGAGTGAAGAGGTGGAGGATTCCAAAGAGGAGACTGGCATGTGTGAGGTAAGCTGTGATGTAAAAGGATCTGTTACTACACAAGGGAAAAGTACAGAAGTGCAAGTGCAGGAGGAGGTGCAGGCTCTAGAGGAAGAGCTTCAGGAAGTGTTAAGGACATTGATGCCACCTGCAGAGGATGTTGTTCCTGAGCTGATGAGAGGCACGGCGTTGCCTGTAGAGGAATGTAAGGATAAAAAACATAGCAGGGTTGACGGGCCAACTAGTAAGAGTGAGTTGTCGCCGTGTGCTGTGGAACAAGGCGTGGTGGAGGCTGAGGTTCATCGTGAGGGAACCTCAGAAGATAACATGGATGTAGAGGGCATCACGAGGAAGAGAGCGGCAGCGTCAGACTCAGATGATGTCCAGACGCCGGCGCAGAGGTCTGGGAGGAAGGAAGAGCAATGTCGAAGTAGTCACGATAAGAGGCATCGCAAAAAAAGGGGGGGGGGTTGATGGTGTGAAGCCTTGTGCTGGCTCTGGGGCAGGAGGCCCTGGGATGAATGAAGTGAGGAGGAAGGGTTGGAAACTATAAAGAGGCCTTAGGTGTATGACTGTGAACGTAAATGGACTGTGTAATAGTGTGAAGAAGGAATGGTTTCGAATGTTTCTGTATAAATATAGGGTGGATGTAGTGTTCCTGCAAGAACACCATTTCAAGGAGGGAAGAGTGCTCGAGGTGGAGGGGTTTCAGGTCATGACTCTGCCATCTGCACGTCTGAAAGGTGGTGTGGGTACATTGATCAGGGAGGCAAGCCCATTTGTGTTGCTAAGAAGTGAAAGGGGAGGGGGGGGAAGAGTATTGCGTGTGGATGGGTGGTGGATGGGGCAAAGGGTATCTTTTGTAAGTGTGTATGCATCAGCGGAAAATGATGTGAGGGTAAAAAGGGATTTTGTATGTGAAGAACTAGTTTTCTTACGTTATTTTACCTGCAGTGGCCGTTGTTGGTGGGGACTGGAACTGCGTTATTAGGAGGGGTGACGTGGAACCAAAAGGGGCGGGGTACATGTCGGCGGCCTTGCGAGATCTTTTGAGAGATATTCAGTTGCGGGATGCGGTTGGAGGATAAGATAAGATAAGATAAGATTTCGTTCGGATTTTTAACCCCGGAGGGTTAGCCACCCAGGATAACCCAAGAAAGTCAGTGCGTCATCGAGGACTGTCTAACTTATTTCCATTGGGGTCCTTAATCTTGTCCCCCAGGATGCGACCCACACCAGTCGACTAACACCCAGGTACCTATTTGCTGCTAGGTGAACAGGACAACAGGTGTAAGGAAACGTGTCGGAATTTCCACCCACCGGGAATCGAACCCGGGCCCTCCGTGTGTGAAGCGGGAGTTTTAGCCACCAGACCACCGGGCCACCGCCACCAGACCACTGGGGCATGGGAGGTAGAGAACACTTTTGTAAGACGGGGTTACGCTGCTAGGTTGGATAGGCTGTATATATCTCAAAGGGTTGGGTTGACATTTTTCCGTACAGTAGAAGTAGCTTATTCGGATCATCAGGCGGTAGTAGCAGAGGTGGCGTGGGAGTCACTAGCAGGTATATCTAGGGGATATTGGAAATTAAATACAAGTGTGTTAGGTGATGAGGAGGGGATAGAGGGATTTGCAACACTGTGAGAGGGGTTACGTGCAGAGATAAATGTTGTAGAGGATGTGGTGATGTGGTGGGATGGTGTGGCTAAAGAACGGATAAAGCAATATTACGTAAAGGAAGGGAAACGTACCAATTCTTTAAAATGTGGGCTTGCTAACTATTTGGTGGATAGATTACGGGGTTGTTATGCGAGGGGGGCAGTGGCGGGCACTTATCCAATGGATGAAATTATGGCAATTAAAGGGAGGCTGCATGAGGTACAGGATGAGAGGTTCCAAGCAGTGTGGGTACAGGCGAGGGTGGAAGAGGTGTTATGGGGCGATAGACCTTCATCGTGCGTATTGCGTAGGCAGAAACAAAGACAGCAGGCAATGACTATTCCATGGTTGGAGGTTCATGAGTCGATAGGAGGGTACAGGGAGGGGCAGGTCATACAAGCTATGGAAGAATGGGGTCATTTGCTGACAAGTGGTATGAGAAGTACTGGCAACGAGAAGGGGTAGAGGATGGGGTTTTAGAACAGGTGTGTGGGAGTGTGGTATGTCAGTTGCGTAACAGTGATAGGGAAGCACTGGGTGGGGAAATAACTGAGGGGGAAATATGGAGGGCTTTAAGTGGAATGCGAAAGGGCAAAGCACTGGGAATTGATGGACTCCTGGCAGAGTTTTATCAGCAGCATTGGGAATTATTGAGGCATTTTCTGGTTAGGTTATTAAATTGCATGAAGGAGAGAGGTGAGCTGGGTGAGAAGCAGGCAACGGCTGTCGTTGTATTGGTACCGAAGGGTAAGGGGCAGCATATGCTTCGCGATTACCGGGCGATCTCGTTGTTATGCACAGATTATAAATTGTTTGCGAAGATTTTGGGAAATCGGGTCAAGTGTGTGGTGGGGCAGGTAGTATCAAAAACCCAGTTTGGTTTGCCAGGGAGGTCTATGGTGGAGGGGCATGGGTTACTTAGGGATTTCGTGGAGGCAAAAGGGGGGGGGGAGGGAGGGAGGTTTGGTGGCGCTCGATTGGCAAGGGGCATACAATAGAGTGGATCGGAAAGCATTGAAAGCCATCCTCAGGGGTCAAGGGTTTGGGGAAGAAATAGTGGGTTGTGTTGAGGCGTTGTATGGAGGTGCAATGGCGAGGGTACAGATTAATGGTCGATTGGGCTGGGAAGATTGTAATGGGTAGGGTACTTAGGCAGGGGTGTCCTATGTCACAATTATTGTTTGCGTGCATACAGGACCCATTTTATAGATTGATGGAGCAGCGTATGTGTCACGGAGAGGGACCAGGGTGTGAGGTTGCGAGGGTTTGGCCAGTTTTAATTGGGTATGTGGATGATACAACTGTTCTGATCAGGGAGGGGATGTCAATGGACACATTAGACGGGGGTAGTACAAATGTTCGCAGGGGCAACGGGAAAGAGGGTAAATTCGAAAAAACCCAGGGCAGGGGGTTAGGAGCTTGGGGTGTGGTTTTGATTGGGGTAGTGCAGTTGGGGGAGGCAGGTGAATTTTTTAAAAAATTTGCTGCCCTTAATTTATGCAGACGATCAAAAAGGGGGGTTTGGGCACGAGGGAAAACCGTTTAGGAGGGGTGGGAAAGGGATTCGGGGGAACGCTTGGGGCATTGCGCCCTTTAAATCATTTGCCCCTTTGGTGCAGCTGCCATTTTTTATTAAAAATTTTTACGTATAGCAAATATGGCAGGGGCCCCCGTTTTCCCCCTTTTAACGGGGCCCAGCAATAAAAAACATACTTGGGAAAGGTTTTAAAAATTTTTGGGGGTTTTTCGGCTGTGTTTTGGTTTAAAAAGGGGATGGGGTAATTTTTCCCGGGAACAAAGGGGGGGGGGGTTTTGGGAAAATTGCTGGACTTAATTTTCGGAGGGTCAAAGGTGTCTTCATTAAAAGGGGGTGGAAAGGTGGGTGGGGGGGGGCCTAGGGGTTTTGGGCCGGGTTCCCAAAACCCGATTGAAAACGGGTTTTTTTCAGGATTTTGGAGTTGCATGTGGTGTAAAAGGGGGTGTTGAGGGCTCGGGCTGGAATCGAGAGCCACCAAGGGGAAAAATTAGGGGGTTTTGTGTAGATTTTTTACCCGGGGGAGGGTTGTAGCCCCCTTTGTAGGGGGGAATTTTTCCCCCATGTTTTGCTTTGGGGAAGTTATGGAATAGGTTGAGTAGGATGAGGTTGAAACCCTCGTGTTCGGGATGTAATGTATCGTTTTCTGCACGGCTTTTTAACCGTGGGGTTTGGGGTTCTACGGGATAGACGATTCGTTGAGGGGGGGGGAAAAATTGTGGGTATGTGGGGGGAGGAGTCGGCTTTTCATGTGATTTATATTTTTTTATGGAATGGGAAAGTGTAAAGGGGGGGTTTAAATAGGGTGAAAAAATTGGAAAGGGGGTAAAGGAAATTTCGGTTTTGAGAGCAAAAAGTCTCGACGGGGGGGGTTGGGAGGAAAGGTAAAAAAAGGCTGGGGGTTTACATTATGGCAGTTTTAATCAAATATAGTGTGGGGAAGGGGGGGAAACGGGTTTAAGGGGGTGAAGGGGAGGGTGTTAGCGGAACGTTCTAAAAAAGGTATGCAGAAATAAAAAAATTTTTATGGGAGGAGGGGGGTAAAGGATTTTTTCAGGGGATATGGGCAACTTCCCTTAAAGGGGTTTTTTTAAAGACTTGGAAATTATACGAGGAGGGGGGGAAAAATGTTTTGGGAAAGTGTTGCTGGGGTAGGGAAGTCATGGGTGAAAACGGGTTGCCCCCGGGAAAAGGATAAAAAATGTTTGCGAGAGTTTTTGGGGAATGAGTGATGCATGAGGGAATTTTTTAGGTGGCCCCGGGGTTCTAGCACCTGTGGGGGCGGGGCCAGTTTTTTGTGTGACTGGACAATACACTTATTGGGTGGGGTAATATTGTTTTCGAAAAGAATTGTAAATTTTGAGATTTGTAAAAAAATTGCATGTTTTTGGCTCCAATTTGTTTTCTGGGTGCCTTGGCATATGTTAGGCTGTAAATAGCACGGTGCCCCAGAGAATGCTGTGTTTATGTTTGTTTTAATGTCTGTGCATTTTTTGTTGGGTACTGGGATCTGAAATTTTTTCAGTTTTGTTTTGAGAGAAAAAGATTTTTAATGAACGTCAGAAAATTTTAAATAAAGGGGGGGCAACAGGGGGTGTTATAGGTTTTTGGGGTTAGGTGTGTGTGGGCCACAGTCTTTGTGTTTTTTTTGTCAGGTTTTATTTTTGTTGAGGGAACTGCTGTCAATGCCCCTTGTTATGCCCAAAAAAAAGCGGGTATAGAGCGGGGAATTCTTATTTTGAAGCGTGTTTTGTTTTTAACACGGGGAATTGCATGTTTAAATGTGTAGAGGCTTACTTTGGTTGGATTTTGAACTAAGTTTTTTACCCCATGGTTTTGTAGTAATTTTGTTGTCTTTGGGACTTTTTTATATTTACCATTGTTGTTTAATACATTTCCCGGAGTTTGCCTTGGGGGGAGATTTTTGGGGGTCAACGCCCCCCCGGCCCGTCTGTGACCCGGCCTCCCCCTGGTGGAAACAGCGCCTGATCAACCCCGGGTGTTTCTGCTGGTTTCCCGGAAACCCCCGTAAAAGAGGCCCCCGCCCGGGTTTATCAGGGAAATGACTTTAGGTGCCCTTTTCCAGGGCCCGCTTTAAAACTTTCCGGGGGCTGTTGGGAATCCCCCTTATGGGTGCGGGAGGCAGTTGAACAGGGCTCGGGCCCCCGCCCCTTATTGGAAAGGTCCTTTAACCCGGGTAGGGACACCCGCTTTTCAATTGGGGGGGGTGGGGCATGTTTTGCCAAGTCTTTTGGGTTTTGTAGTGAGTGATTTTCGTGTGCAAGTTCGGGACTTGTCCCCCCCTAGGATTTTTTTCCCGGGGGTTAAAATCATGGATCTCTTTCCCCCCCTGCTTCCAGGGGGGTAAGGTTTTGAAACCTTTAACGCTCCCCGTAATTTTAGGTGTTTTTTTCCCGTTTTTGGTGCCGGGGAAAGTTCTCTGTACATTTTCTAGGTCGGCCCAAATTTTACCCCGCCTTGAAAGGTGCTGTTTAGGGGCAGCAATATTCCAGGCCCCAGATAACAAGTGACCTGAAAAGTTCCCTCATGGGCTTGGTCCCTAGTTTTGAAAGGGTTTTCATTACCAAACCTGTCATTTTTCTAGGGAGATGCCCATTGAACAAGGGTTTTGGTCCTTGAAGGTGAGATCCTCCGACATAATTACTCCCAGGTCTTTGACGTTGGTGTTTCGCTCTATTTTGGGGGCCAGAATTTGTTTTGTACTCTGATGAAGATTTAATTTCCTCATGTTTACCATATCTGAGTAATTGAAATTCTCATCGTTGAACTTCATATTGTTTTCTGCAGCCCACGAAGATTTGGTTGATGTCCGCCTGGAGCCTTGCGTGTCTGCAAGGGGAAGCACTGTCATGAAAGTTCGGGTGTCATCTGCAAAGGAAGACACGGTGCTGTGGCTGACATCCTTGTTTTATGTCGGATATGAGGAGAGGAACAAGAGGGAGCTAGTACTGTGCCTTGTGGAACAGAGCTTTTCCCGTAGCTGCCTCGGACTTTACTCTTTTGACGACTACTTTTCTGTGTTCTGTTAGTGAGGAAATTAATAGATCCATCGACCGACTTTTCCTGTTATTCCTTTAGCACGCATTTTGTGCGCTATTATCCCCATGGTCCACACTTGTCGAAGGCTTTTGCAAAGTCTGTATATATTACATCTGCTTTCTTTTTGTCTTCTAGTGCATTTAGGACCTTGTCGTAGTGATCCAATAGTTGAGACAGACAGGAGCGACCTGTTCTAAAACCCATGTTCCCGGGGTTGTGTAACTGATGGGTTTCTAGAGGGGGGTTTGATCTTGCTTCTTGGGGACCCTTTCAAAGTTTTTTTATGATATGGGATGTTAGTGCTATTGGTCTGTAGTTCTTTGCTGTTGCTTTACTGCCCCCTTTGTGGGTGGGGCTATGTCTGTTGTTTTTAGTAACTGTGGGACGACCCCCGTGTCCATGCTCCCTCTCCATAGGATGGAAAAGGCTCGTGATAGGGGCTTCTTTCAGTTCTTGATGAACACAGAGTTCCATGAGTCTGGCCCTGGGGCAGAGTGCATGGGCATGTAATTTATCGCTGTTCGAAGTCATTTGGCGTCAGGATAACATCAGATAGGCTTGTGTTAATCAAATTTTGTGGCTCTCTCATAAAAATTCATTTGATCTTCGACTCTCAGTCTGGTTAGCGGCTTGCTAAAAACTGAGTCATATTGGGACTTGAGTAGCTCACTCATTTTCCTTTCTGTCATCTGGTAGGACCCATCTTGTTTAAGTAGGCCCCAATACGGACGTTGTTCTCCCAATTTGTTTTTGGCATAGGAGAAGAAATACTTTGGGTTCTTTCGATTTCATTTATGGCTTTTAGTTCTTCCGCAATTCCTGACTCTTAAAGGATTCTTTTAGCTTAAGTTCGATGCTTGCTATTTCTTGACCAGTGTCTCCCTACGCATTTCAGATATATTGACCTCTTTTGCCGCTCCCCTGTTTTTCTTTTCCGTCGCCTGTAAAGGGAGCGCCTGTCTCTTTCTATTTTACATCTACTCCTCCTTTTCTTAGGGGAATAAGCCTTGTGCATAATCGAGTGCCACCGAGTTAATCTGTTCTGGGCATAAGTTGGGGTCGTGTTGCTTAGTATATCTTCTCAGCTTATATCGGTTAGGATTTTGGTTTACTTGGTCCACTTTATTTTTTTTGTTATTGAAGTTAAATTTTGGGTGAATGCTCCTCGTGACTAATCTCATTTTGTCGGCCCTGGGGCTCCACGCATACATGTCTGAACCTAAATTATGTTGTGATCTGAGTATATTGTTTTTGATATGGTGACATTTCTTATAAATCATCATTGTTAGTGAAGATGAGGTCTAGTAAATTCTCCAGTCTAGTAGGCTCTATTTTTTGCTAGTTTAATTGAATTTTGTGCAGAGATTTAAAAGCTCGTGTGAGTGTGAGTTTTCATCAGAGCTGCCTCCTGGTGTTATTACTGCAACAATATTATTTCTATATTCCTCCATTTTAGGTGCCTTAAGTTGAAATCCCCAGGGGCAAGATGTTGGGTGCAGGAGCTGGAAGATTTTCCAGACAGTGGTCAATTTTTAACAGCGTTCCTGGAATTGCTGGGATGTTGCATCCGGGGCTTGTAGACTACCACAATGACTAGGTTTTGGTTCTCGACCTTTACTGCTAAAACTTCCAGTACATCATTTGAGGCATTAAGCAGTTCTGTGGAAACAAGTGACTCTGCAATGTACAGGCCAACCCCCCCCTTTTGCCTGTTCACTCTGTCACATCTGTTTAGGTTGTAACCTGGGATCCATATTTCGTTGTCCAAGTGATCCTTTATGTGGGTCTCAGTGAAAGCCATATTGTTATGTAACTGAACCATTAGGACAATTACATAAATTGATGTTTTGATCATTGCTGTGTGACATTAGATTAGGGAACATTCATTGTTTATAGTATGTTAGGCTGTAAATAGTGGAGTGGTTGGATAACTACGGAGGGGGGGGTAATATGTCTGTATAATATGTTCAGTGCAATGAATTGCATGGTCTGTAGTCGATTATTAAGTACCATTTCGAGGTATGTGTATATAAAAATGTTGTTCATATCATGTAATTCTGTTGAGTAGCTCCAACAGGTTTGGGTTAAGTGATAGGATGAGGGAGCAGGGAGGGGGGGGTGTACCCACACGGAGTTGTAAGTGTGGTGTGTAACATTAGCTGTAGGGAGGATTGTATTAATTTATAGACTTAAATGAGTTTTACATATTATATTTTTGTAATATCATGTTTTAAATAAAATATAAAAAAAAATCCACAGAGGAGGTGGTCCAACTGACTTGAACAAATATAGACCCATATCAGACTTGCCCTTACTTTCGAAAATACTCAAAAAAATAATATACAGACGACTTTACTCCTACCTTACATCCAACAACATACTTAACCCCTGCCAGTTTGGGTTTAGACCAAAAAAAAAAAAAAATGAATGATGCAATTATACAAATGCTTGAACTAATATATACAGCTCTTGATAAAGATGAATATCCTCTGGGGTTCTTCACTGACCTACAAAAAGCATTTGATTCAGTGGACCACATCTCCTACACCTAAAACTAAATCATTAAGGCATCAGAGGACATTCCATTGATTACCTAAAATCTTATCATAATGACAGACTTCAGTATGTATATGCAAATGGAGTCAACTCTGCTATCCACCAGGTAAGTGTAGGAGTTCCCCAGGGTAGTGTCCAAGGCCCACTTCTCTTTCTCATTTACATCAATGATCTCCCCACTGCAACCCAACTCATTAAACCAGTTAGTTCTATTTGCAGATGACACTACTTATGTATACTCCCATTTGAACCCAGGTGTACTTAGAAACACTGCAAACAATGAACTGATAAAAATATATACATAGTTGATGACCAACAAACTCACTCTCAAGATAGACAAAACATACTTCATGCTGCTTGGCAACAGAACATTAAATATCCTGCCTAATACATCGAGAAATGATTCCCCTATATCAAGATACACTGAGGGTAAATTTCTAGGTCATCTCCTTGACTGTAATCCTAAATTTCATTCCTACATCCAACACATATCTAAGAAAATTTCCATATCAGTAGGCATCCTTTGCAAGATACTATACTATGTACAACAAATGACACTCCTTACCCTATACCACTCATTAATATATCCTTACCTCACCTATGGCATTTGTGCCTGGGGCTCAACCACAGCCAACCACCTTAAACCTTTAATAACCAAACATAAAACTACTGTGTGGATGATTTTTTTTTATATTTTATTTAAAAAGCTTTACAGCTTAATATTAAATAAAGATATAAAATGGGTACAGTAGGATCCTCAATCCTACACAACATACACTAACAAGTTTTAACAACACATTGTAATGGACATAAAAGAGGTTACTCATATACATTCACCAAATTTTCCATATACATACTACTATAATAAAAACCAAAAAAAAACTATAAAACTA
>NW_026510641.1:0-13505 GCF_026875155.1 Cherax quadricarinatus | reverse complement strand
CCTGCGGGAATGAGAATCGTGTCGGTGTATGGCAGGACATCGAAAATGAGATGGTGAATCAAGAAATGAGGAATATCAATCACCCACAGTTAAGTAACCCTTCTAGTTATAGCAACCTTAGACTGGCCAGTGGTGGTATGTTATAATTAGATAGGTTACGACTGATCCAGCTACATCAAGTGACCACCAGAGAACATCTGGTAAGTAGTGGGATTATGTACAAATGTTTTTCCTTGATGGATGTATCCATGTGTATCCTACCCCCCCCCCTTCATTCAGCTAAACTAATATAATCTATACAATCCACAAATAATTGGTAGCACCGTACTTGTGGGTGCTATCCAATCTATACTGGTCTCGGATAGATATGGATAAGATAGTGAGGTCGAGGGGACCACCTGCCGCGACCAGAGGTGGTTAAGTTTTCTCACATGTCTACACGGGGTGACTACGGTAAACATATAGTCAAGCACCCTAGGAAATTTTCCATAGTGTGACTTTATAAATGATCCAAGTCGGACTGAAACGTCGTCATAAGCTCCTGTGTGTGAGTCATTTGTGTATTGTTCCAATCATGGTATTGTGCCTTATTTTTTATTTATGAAAGGATGTTGACAAATAGCTGCGTATTATATGTTCCTAATGCTCCCTGAAGCCAGCAAGAATGTGCAGGAACTGGCTAAGATCTGATGGTCTGGAGGGTCAAAACTCTCTAATTTCCTCACTAACTGAACACAGAGAGTAGTAGTCAACAGAGTCAAGTCTGTGGCAGCTACGGTGAAAAGCTCTGTTCCACAAGGCACAGTACTCGCTCCCATCTTGTTTCTCATCCTCATATCTGACACAGACAAGGTCGTCAGCCACAGCACCGTGTCTTCCTTTGCAGATGACACCCGAATCTGCATGACAGTGTCTTCCATTGCAGACACTGCAAGGCTCCAGGCGGACATCAACCAAATCTTTCAGTGGGCTGCAGAAAACAATATGAAGTTCAACGATGAGAAATTTCAATTACTCCAGTATGGTAAACATGAGGAAATTAAATCTTCATCAGAGTACAAAACAAATTCTGGCCACAAATAGAGCGAAACACCAACGTCAAAGACCTGAGAGTGATCATGTCGGAGGACCTCACCTTCAAGGACCATAACATTGTGTCAGTCGCATCTGCTAGAAAAATGACAGGATGGATAATGAGAACCTTCAAAAGTAGGGATGCCAAGCCCATGATGACACTCTTCAGGTCACTTTTTCTATCTAGGCTGGAATATTGCTTCACACTAACAGCACCTTTCAAGGCAGGTGAAATTGCTCACCTAGAAAATGTACAGAGAACCTTCACGGCACGCATAACGGAGATAAAACACCTCAATTACTGGGAGCGCTTGAGGTTCCTGAACCTGTATTCCCTGGAACGCAGGCAGGAGAGATACATGATTATATACACCTGGAAAATCTAGAGGGCTAGTACCGAACTTGCACACGAAAATCACTCACTACGAAATCAAAAGACTTGGCAGACGATGCAACATCCCCCAAATGAAAAGCAGGGGTGTCACTAGCACGTTAAGAGACCATACAATAAGTGTCAGGGGCCCGAGACTGTTCAACTGCCTCCAAGCATACATAAGGGGGATTACCAACAGACCCCTGGCAGTCTTCAAGCTGGCACTGGACAAGCACCTAAAGTCGGTTCCTGACCAGCCGGGCTGTGGCTCGTACGTTGGTTTGCGTGCAGCCAGCAGCAACAGCCTGGTTGATCAGGCTCGGATCCACAAGGAGGCCTGGTCACAGACCGGGCCGCGGGGGCGTTGACCCCTGGAACTCTCTCCAGGTAAACTCCAGGTAAACTCCAGGTAAACTCCAGGTAAACTCCAGGTAAACTGAGGAGAGGTAGTGTCAAAGGGCAGTTAGACCACCTCCACGCGCGGCCGATAAAAAAAATCGATAAAGTATGATAACTGAGTTAATCATATAGAAAAATATCTTAACTCATTGGCAACACAATGGTACAAGAATCAATATAATACAACGATCCTACAAGGAATTATAGTTATTTATATCATGTATGGTGATAAGATAAGATAAGATTTCGTTAGGATTTTTAACCCCGGGGGGTTAGCCACCCAGGATAACCCAAGAAAGTCAGTGCGTCATCGAGGACTGTCTAACTTATTTCCATTGTGGTCCTTAATCTTGTCCCCCAGGATGCGACCCACGCCAGTCGACTAACACCCAGGTACCTATTTGCTGCTAGGTGAACAGGACAACAGGTGTAAGGAAACGTGTCGAAATGTTTCTACCCGCCGGGAATCGAACCCGGGCCCTCCGTGTGTGAAGCGGGAGCTTTAGGGGGCAGTAGGGCAAAATCTGTAACTCTGTTGTTTACTGTCCGATTTTCTCCAGTTTTGGTACACAAGACAAAGTCGTTTCACTCTTTCTTGAAAATATTTATCAAAAATATACCTCAAACAACAACTGAGAAATGACTGATTTACTGAAAATGCCCTTGTGGCCAAGCTTTCTCTTATATGGGACTACGCAAGGTTGTTTGGACACTTGGTGCCGAGAGAACAATGCTTATACTAATTTTCGGTGACCCCTGCTCTCTAAATAAACTTATCTTTATTTCACAAAAAAATAAAGTTTGTTAGTTCCTGGAATATTGCAAAAAAATCTGCCCTTTACTCCCACATAACTCCCAAAGTATTTGGAATATTTCCAAAATTTGCTCACCGAAAAACAGAGAAATCATTATTCTACAACTTTTGTGAGTATTATATTCCATTTAATTCAGTAATAAAGCGAGAAGTTTGGACATTAGGTGAATAAGTTACTTCCGAGATATCGGCCGGGAGCGCCGGCCAGCCCCCGTCTCAAAAAAAAAAAAAAAAAATTCGCGAAAATCGCGTTTGTTTGGGTGTATTTCTTAGTAAACTGATGTTCTAGTGCATTTATCCCTAAAAAACCTTTTTTCTTTTCCCTAAAGAGACGACAGGGGAGAGCGTAACATTTTTATACCCGAAATATTCCCGATAATCTTTTGGGCCCATTTTTATGGCCTTTTTTAAATTCAGCTAGAGTAATAAAAAAATTTTTTGGAATTTTATTTAGAGTGTTTATTATTTTAAAATTTAAAGATCAATTCTATAGACAAAAAAACCTAGATTGTTTTACATAAGCGAAATAACGTAATAATGGTGATTCCTGCGGGCACCTTCGGGAGAGGACACTGCTGACGCCCCCGGTCGGGTTTTCCCGGTTGTCACTAAGCCCTGGGGATAAGTCCCGGCCTATTTAATTATATGCCAAATAGTAAATTTTTTAAATTAGAAAAATAATGCAAGAAAAGGCGATAAAAAAACAAGGAAACAACCCCCGAAAAAATAAGGGGCCGTGAGCAGACTCCAAACCCAAAAACGCCGTCCCCCAAATACCTATAAAAAAAGCCCAAAAATTTTCTGTAGAAACGCGTAAAAAACATTAAACCGGCACCTTGTTTTGCCAAAAAAGTTGAGCAAATTTTTCAGAAATATATAATTTTTTTTTCCCCATTTTTTTTTTCGATTTTTGGGTGAGCCGCGGGAAATTTTCCCTATTGCCCCCTTTTAAAGCCACCAGGTTTTTGGGTTATTTTCCCGTACTCTCCCCTCTCCTCCTGGTTTTACCTGGAGAGAGTTTGGGGGGTTTCAACGCCCCCGCGGCCCGGTCTGTGACCACCCCCTTTGGGGGATCAGCGCCTAAATCAACCAGGCTGTTGCTTCCCGGCATTTTTTTTGGGAAATTTTTTTCCCCTTTTTTTTTTTTTTGCTATTCATTTTTTCTTTTCTAATACAATAACTGACGTTTCCCACATAAAAATGAGAGGGGAGTGGGTTAAAAGTATCGGGTTTTGGTGGGTTTTTAAATACATAGAGAGTGAGTGGGGGTTTTTATGTAGTCTGGTTGGTGGGTTTAAGACCCCATATAGAGTGAGGGGAGGTTATAAGTAGCTGGTTGGTGGGTAAGAAACATATGAGATTTAAAGTGGGGGTAATAAGTATCTGGTGGGAAAGATACATATAGATTGAGGGAGGTTATATGTATTTCGGGGTTGGTAGGTAAGATACATTTTAAATGAGTGGGGTTTAAATATGAGTTTTGGTTGGTAGGTAAATACATATGAGAGTGAGTGGAGATTATATGTGGGCCGGTTTGGGGTGGGTAAGAAAAACTTTATGAGAATGAGGGAGGTTAAAGGGAGTCTGGTGGGGGGAAGATACAAAAGCGAGTGAGTGGGGTTTTAAATGTAGTCGGGTTTTTAGGTAAGACACATATGAATGATGATTTAATTTTAAATTCTGGTTGGGAAAGGTAAGACACATATGAGAGGATGGAAAATTTATGTAGTCGGGTTGGAAGGAAAGATACATTTGAATTTGGGGGAGGTTAATTAGTCTTTTTTGGTGGGTAGATACATAGGATTTGATTTGGTGATTATATGTAGCCCGGGTTTGGTTAGGTAAAATACATATGAGAGTGAGGGGAGGTTATATGTAGCTGGTTGGTAGTAAGATACATAAGAGTGAGGGGAAGTTTTAAATGTATTTCGGGTTGGAGGTAAGACAAAATATGAGATGAGTGGGGGTTATATGAATTCTGTTGGTAGGTAAAATACTTTTGCGAGTGAGGGGAAAGGTTATATGTAGTCCGGGTTGGAAAGGTTTAAGATACATATGAATTGAGTGGAGGTTATATGTAGTCTGGGGGTTTAGGAAAAGCCCACATAGAAGTGAGTGGGGGGTTATAGTGTCGGGTTTGGGGTAGGTAAGATCAAATGAAAGTGAGTGGGGGGTTTTAAAATGAAAGCCCGGGGTTTGGTAGGTAAACCAACATCAGGGGTTTTTTGGGGGGTTTATATTAGTCGGTTTGGTAGGAAAAAACCACATATGAGAATGAGTGGAGGTTAAAATGAAGTCGGGGTTGGGTAGGTAAGATCCCTTTATGCGAGGGGTGGATTTTATTTGTATTTCTGGGGTAGGTAAGCCCACAAAATGGGGAGTGAGGTGAGGTTATTTTAATCGGGTTGGGGGTTTAAGATCCCTAGAGAGTGATGGAGGTTATAGGTAGTCGGGTTGGTGGGTAAGTTTCATAGGCAACTTTATTCGGAAAATTTTTTTTCAAATAAAGTTGCCTAACTTTTGCCTTGTGAAGCTGGAAAATACGGCCGGGGGAAAACAGTAAGGGTGAAGCTGGGGGTTTCCTGTCCTGGGAGACAGTAAAGGGTGAAGCTGGAGGTGCTGCCCGGGGAGCCCGAAATGGGGAAAACTGGGGATTTTGTCCAGGTGTCGGGAATTATACGCAGGGAAAGGGTACATAAAAATGACCCCATAGGGTTCAGGGGGCCATAGTAGGGGAAAAAAGTGTATTTAAAAAAATAAAACCCAAAATTGCAAACTAGAAAAAACCGCAGGAAATAAGCAAACAAGAGGGCCCAATAGCAATACTGAGGATAAAATTTTCCAAAAACAACTGGGGGAGCTCCAATTGGGTTGGGGCTTGGGGTGATAAAGTTTAAAACAGGGGAAAAAGCACCCAAAAGGGAATACAGTCCCCAGAAAAAACCCCAAAGGGAAGCGGAAACCAAGCCTGTCACATACAAAGCCCTTGGTAACTGGCCCGGCATTTGGAAATCTGGGAAAAAAAGATTGGGGCAAGCAACTAAAGACCACCCTAGAAAATGCCCTGCCCAAAGACAACAAAAATGCAAACTTTCCCTTTCCTTAAAACTTTTTCCCCCATAAATGTTACCTCTTTTCCCGTACAGGGAAAAATGCCCATAAACTAAAATTCCCGGGATACCCCTCAAAGGGGACAAAAAAAATCAAAACATCCAGGCCATGGGGGAAAAACCCGGGTAAGCCACAGCCACTCAAGAAGGGGGAAAGGTTTTTTTGTGCCAGGGAAAGGAAAAAAAAAAATGGCAGAAATGGCAGAAATCGTACACCAAATCCTTTATTCCTTTGGGGTGGAACCAAGTCCCCAAGGGCCTCCACTCCAAACCCAAAAAGAAACAATACTAAAACCAAAAAAAAAAACCCCCCAGTACCAAAAAATACCCCCGTTTCCCATAACATTATTCTTTTCAAATATAAAAGGGCTAAAGCCAGCAACAAAAAACAAAATAAACCCTTTTATCCATGGACCTTTCTTTCAGAGGCAAAAGGGAAAAGTTTGCCGGGTTTCACTGGACCCCCAAAAAAGGGCACTTTGGCGAAAAGAAATATGGGTCCCCGGGTTTTCAACCCATACAGATGTGCAGAGTGAACAGGCAAAAGGGGGGGGGTTTGGCCTGTAAAATTGCAGAGTCACCTTTTTTGGGAACCCAAACGCTTAATGCCTCAAATGAAGTAGTGGGAAATTTTAGCAGTAAAGGTCGAGAACCAAAACCCAGTTCCCTTGTGGGAGTCTACAACCTCCGGGTGCAACACGCCAGCAATTCCAGGGAACAGCTGTTAAAAAATTTACCCCTTTTCCCGGGGAAAAACTTAAAGCTCCTGCCCCCCAACATCTTTTTTCCCGGGGATTTCAAATTTTAACACCTAAAATGGAGGAATAAGCAAAAATATTGGTTTCAGTAATAACACCAGGAGGGAGCTCTGATTTAAAAAACAAAACTCGCACATTTTTTTAAACCTTTTCACCAAAATTCAATTTAAACCAGCAAAAAATAAAAACCCACTAACTGGGGGAATACCCAAACCTCATCTTCACTAACAATGATGATCTGATAAGAAATGTCACCATATCAAAAACAATATACTCAGATCACAACATAATTGAGGTTCAGACATGTATGCGTGGAACCCCAGACCGACAAAATGAGACTATTCACGAGGGAGCATTCACCAAATTCAACTTCAATAACAAAAACATAAAGTGGGACCAAGTAAACCAAGTCCTAACCGATATAAGCTGGGAAGATACACTAAGCAACACAGACCCCAACTTATGCCTAGAACAGATTAACTCGGTGGCACTCGATGTATGCACAAGGCTTATTCCTCTAAGAAAAAGGAGGAGTAGATGTAAAATAGAAAGAGACAGGCGCTCCCTTTACAGGCGACGGAAAAGAAAAACAGAGCGGCTAAAAGAGGTCAATATATCTGAAATGCGTAGGGAGACACTGGTCAGAGAAATAGCAAGCATCGAACTTAAGCTAAAAGAATCCTTTAGGAGTCAGGAATCGCGGGAAGAACAAAAAAGCCATAAATGAAATCGAAAAGAAACCCAAAGTATTTCTTCTCCTATCCCAAATCAAAATCGAGAACAACGTCCAGTATTGGGCCCCTACTTAAACAAGATGGGTCCTACACAGATGACAGCAAGGAAATGAGTGAGCTACTCAAGTCCCAATATGACTCAGTTTTTAGCAAGCCGCTAACCAGACTGAGAGTCGAAGATCAAAATGAATTTTTTATGAGAGAGCCACAAAATTTGATTAACACAAGCCTATCCGATGTTATCCTGACGCCAAATGACTTCGAACAGGCGATAAATGACATGCCCATGCACTCTGCCCCAGGGCCAGACTCATGGAACTCTGTGTTCATCAAGAACTGCAAGAAGCCCCTATCACGAGCCTTTTCCATCCTATGGAGAGGGAGCATGGACATGGGGGTCGTCCCACAGTTACTAAAAACAACAGACATAGCCCCACTCCACAAAGGGGGCAGTAAAGCAATAGCAAAGAACTACAGACCAATAGCACTAACATCCCATATCATAAAAATCTTTGAAAGGGTCCTAAGAAGCAAGATCACCACCCATCTAGAAAAGCATCAGTTACACAACCCAGGGCAACATGGGTTTAGAACAGGTCGCTCCTGTCTGTCTCAACTATTGGATCACTACGACAAGGTCCTAAATGCATAGAAGACAAAAAGAATGCAGATGTAATATATACAGACTTTGCAAAAGCCTTCGACAAGTGTGACCATGGCGTAATAGCACACAAAATGCGTGCTAAAGGAATAACAGGAAAAGTCGGTCGATGGATCTATAATTTCCTCACTAACAGAACACAGAGAGTAGTCGTCAACAGAGTAAAGTCCGAGGCAGCTACGGTGAAAAGCTCTGTTTTCCCCAAGGCACAGTACTAGCTCCCATCTTGTTCCTCATCCTCATATCCGACATAGACAAGGATGTCAGCCACAGCACCGTGTCTTCCTTTGCAGATGACACCCGAATCTGCATGACAGTGTCTTCCATTGCAGACACTGCAAGGCTCCAGGCGGACATCAACCAAATCTTTCAGTGGGCTGCGGAAAACAATATGAAGTTCAACGACGAGAAATTTCAATTACTCAGATATGGTAAACATGAAGAAATTAAATCTTCATCAGAGTACAAAACAAATTCTGGCCACAAAATAGAGCGAAACACCAACGTCAATGACCTGGAAGTGATTATGTCGGAGGATCTCACCTTCAAGGACCATAACATTGTATCAATCGCATCTGCTAGAAAAATGACAGGATGGATAATGAGAACCTTCAAAACTAGGGAGGCCAAGCCCATGATGACACTCTTCAGGTCACTTGTTCTATCTAGGCTGGAATATTGCTGCACTCTAACAGCACCTTTCAAGGCAGGTGAAATTGCCGACCTAGAAAATGTACAGAGAACTTTCACGGCGCGCATAACGGAGATAAAACACCTCAATTACTGGGAGCGCTTGAGGTTTCTAAACCTGTATTCCCTGGAACGCAGGAGGGAGAGATACATGATTATATACACCTGGAAATCCTAGAGGGACTAGTACCGAACTTGCACACGAAAATCACTCACTACGAAAGCAAAAGACTTGGCAGACGATGCCACCATCCCCCCAATGAAAAGCAGGGGTGTCACTAGCACGTTAAGAGACCATACAATAAATGTCAGGGGCCCGAGACTGTTCAACTGCCTCCCAGCACACATAAGGGGGATTACCAACAGACCCCTGGCAGTCTTCAATCTGGCACTGGACAAGCACCTAAAGTCAGTTCCTGATCAGCCGGGCTGTGGCTCGTACGTTGGTTTGCGTGCAGCCAGCAGCAACAGCCTGGTTGATCAGGGGCTGATCCACCAGGAGGCCTGGTCACAGACCGTGCCGCGGGGGCGTTGACCCCCGAAACTCTCTCCATGTAAACTCCAGGTATGTGTCTTACCTACCAATCTGTTGGTATTGTATACCATTTTGATAATCACTCTGTCAGACATTGCAACACAATGGCATGTTGGTACAGAAAACACGTTGGACAACTTTTTCGAGTGAGAATTGTTGGATCTGAGAGCAACGTGTCCTTTCAGTGGCTACATTCTCGCTACTACTGCTATGCACCTCTCCTAGTTAGTTAATATCTTTATTATGCACCCGATACCCATCCTGTGGGTGGTAGTCACCCCATACTAATCCTGTGGGCGATAGTCACTCCATACCCATCCTGTGGGCGGTGGTCAAAACATACCCATCCTGTGACCGGTAGTCACCACATACCCATCCTGTGAGCGGTGGTCAAAACATACCCATCCTGTGACCGGTAGTCACCACATACCCATCCTGTGGGCGGTAGTCAAAAGATTACAGAGGTACATAATGGGTCCAGGGACTGGGCCACAGTCAAAAGATTACACAGGTACATAATGGGTCCAGGGACTAGGCCAAAAAGGTATGGTAGCTGAACTAGTTACAATGGTAATAATCTCCAGGTCCTCTCCTTCCGACAGTATATAAGTCTCCTCACGTTCGCTTGATCTTCAGATAGTTCCAGACTATCGAACAGAACTTTTCTCCAGGATGAGGGACTGACAACTTCAAATCTTCGACTACAAGGGTGATGGACTTATTACATTTATTTATTTATTTATTTCCAATTTGAGCACACATACAGAGGTACAAAAAAATACAGATAAGAGCAGCATGCCAAAGCCACTTATACTATGCATAGCATTACGGGCTGGCTTAAAATTAACTTAAGATTAACTAAGCAATGATGAAATCAGTGATAAAACATTAATGTAAACAGATTACTATAAAGCACAAGTGAGTATTACAAAGACAGGTCATATGGTTGCATGCATTGTTGTACATTCAGTCATATGAAGGATTCTGTTAGGTAGTGTATTTAAAAAATAATAAAGTTAGTTTCGGTTTTAGGTTTAACATTTATGTAAATAAATTGTGAGAAACATTTAAGATATACAATTTATAAGGTTTCAGTTATTCAGTATTTATTTGGTTTTGGGTGAGTAAGTGATCTTTGAGAAGAGACTTGAATTTATAAACAGGTAGTGTTTTTTTATATTTACAGTAATGAATTCCAGATTTTAGGGCCTTTTATGTGCATTGAGTTTTTGCATAGTGTGAGATGGACACGAGGAACATCAAAGAGTGATCTGTGCCTTGTGTTATGGTCATGTGGGTTTTTTTTTCAGGTTGGCAAGGAGATGTTTGAGGGGGGGGTTAATATCAGAGTTAAGTGTTCTATGTATGTAATAGGTGCAGTAATAAGTTTTGGATGTTTTGTATGGTGAGTAGGTTTAGGTATTGAATATTGGTGGAGTTGCTGCCTATAGTGAGAATTTGTTATCATTCTAACTGCAGCCTTTTGTTGGGTAATTAGTGGTCTGAGATGGTTAATTGTTGTTGAGCCCCCATGCACAAATTTCCCTAGGTGAGATAGGGGTAAATAGAGAGTGAATAGGGCCCGGGGGGCTGACTGTGGAACAATAGTACCGTATCTTCGATAGTATGCCTACAGTCTTGGAAAATTTTTTTTAGAAAATTTGTTGTGTATGTGTAAAGAAATTTGAGTCTATTATCCCGGTGGATACCTAAGAATTTTCCCTCTGTTAGTTTTTTTGATAGGTGATCCGTTTTTCATTATGTTAAGAGGTACATCTGTAGCTCTATTACCAAACTGAATGAAGAAGGTTTTGTCAATGTTTAGTGTAAGTTTTTTAGTCCTCATCCAGGTAGATATTTTCTGTAATTCGGTATTTACAGTATTGGCTAGCGTGACTGGGGTCGGGTGAGAGAAGACGTATGTAGTGTCATCTGCAAATAGTGTTTGGGGTTTTAGTAATTGCGAAGCATTTGGAAGGTCATTTATGTATAGGAGAAAGAGAAGAGGGGCCAAAGGGCACTTTTCCCCGTGGGACACCAACTGTAATTTGGTTTCGCAGAAGGTTTCCCCCTTTGCGTCAAAAATTTGGGTTCTGTTGTGAGTATGATTTGGGGTATTTGAGGGAGTGCCCTCTTTACCATGTGTACAATTTTACGGGGAGCAAGTCATGGTCAACTGTAAAAAAGCTTTTACGTAAGTCAAGAAGCCCCAGGGGGACTCTTTTTCTCTATTGCAGTGTATAAGGGTTCTAATGTGTAAAAAAGCACATTATATTTTTTATTTTGGGCCCGAATCAAATTGGCAGGGGTTGGTTGTTTTTGGGAAAATAAGGAGGATAACGTTTATAATTAATTTTTCGAAGATTTTTGAGAGAGGGTGAAGTTGGAATTTTGGGCCCATAGTTTTTTCAAATCTGTTTGGTCTCCTCCTTTTTGGATCGGGGTGACCCTTGTATTTTGAGTACTGTAGGGGAAGGGGGAGGATTCAAAGGATTTTTTTAAAGGTGTTGCAATGATTGGGGATAGCCTTGTGACACTTTTTGTATATAAAGGGTGGTAAGGGGATTTTAAATCCCGCCTTTTTTTAGTGCGTTTATAAAAAGGAGACTTTGTATGGGTTTTTTCGAGCAGGAACAGTGTGTTGGGTGTTGCCAGGGGGGGGTCATTTTGGGGGGTACTGGCTTTGGGTTTTTTTGGGAAGGTTTTGTCCTTTAGTGAAGAAGAAAACATTTAGTCCCGTTTGCTGTTTTTGTTGGTGGAGTTGGGGTTATTGTTTTTTCAATTTTATTTCGCTATTTTGTATATCTTTTTTTTCCCGAATTTCTGATAGGGGTTTTCCCAGTCTTTTTTTATACACCTCGTAAGTTGGATAATCTGTTTCTATAATACAATTTTTTTGCCCTTTTTATCAGGCTGGGTTTGGATTACGAGTAACTTTTTTTTTGGTCTCTGTTATGTGACCCATTCTGTACTGTTTTTCATTTGGGGTTTTTTAATTTTGGATTTTTAAATGCTGGGGGTTTCCAGGGGGCTGTTCAGTCTCTTTTGTCATCTGTTTAGTTTTTTTTTAGGGCAGTGCTTGTTATAGAGGTTTGGGTTTTTTTAGAAAATTATTTTAAAACATTTGTCAATATTGTATAGATTTTTAGCTCGTGTGCCGTCAATGTTTTTATTGTTTTGGGGAAGTTATTAATGGCTGCCTCATTGTGAAGTCTGAAGGTGACTTTAGTAGTGTCTTGGGGAAGTTTACCAAGAGTTGTTATGAGGAAAGTAGGGTAGTGGTCTGTGGTATTATCTGTAATTATGCCTGATTTTAAAGGGGATATGGTTTGGTCCAGATGTGGTCAAGTAGGGAAACACTAGTCTCTGTAACTCTTGTAGGTTTTGTTACTGTTGGTAGTAACATACAGTTACTCATTGTGTTTGGTGAATTCAGTAACGTGTGGGTCCTGGTCTTGCAGGAGATTTAAAATTTAAGTCACCTGAGAGTAGTAAGTGATCTTGTTCATGCGTGCATCAGTTATCATACTTCCTAGGTTTTGACTAAATTGGTTAATGTTTGACTGTGGAACTCTGTAGATGTTTATCAATGTGAGAGGTTTTTGTAGGTATTTGGATTTGAATTTAGCTATTATGTATTCCCCATGTTCATCCCTTGTGCAAGTATTAGTGATACATTCTAGTTGGTCTGAGTAGTATATGGCTGTGCCACCCCCTTGTTGGTCTGGCCTACAGTTGTGTATGGCTGTGTAACCGGAATGGCATAGACATCTGTACTATCAGGCTTTACGTCTTCACATCTCTACTGCTCCTGTCTACTTTTGTACTCGACTGAAGAAGCCTACTGTGCAGGTTATACATTAACTGTTGCCTGTGTCTTACCTACCAACCTGTTTAATATTTTAATATTATATGTAGTGTGTAAGACAATCAGAAACCTTATGGCAACATTTGTTTACATCAGCGGAATTCCAGAGTCTTGAGAGTCGAGAGAATATTTTTCAATATTGTGCTAATATCGACTCAACGGCTTATTTATCTATCGCAATTGATATATTATGAAATAACAAACACTATAAATAGCACAGAATCATGTTATATACTCTAGAACGAATAAAATAGGCCATAATATGGCGAGTGCCCACCAATCATATAACGTCTTTTGTGTCTTCAACTTCCAATTGTGGCGTCTTGTTTCTGTGTCCCCTCCCTGGAACATCCTGTCTTTGTCCACCTTGTCTATTCCACCAGTATTTTATTTCGTTTTCATGTGTGTGTGCGTGTGTGGTGGGGTGGGTGTGTGTTGGTATGTGATGAGTGGGGGTTGGGTGTTTGTGTGTGTGTATGAGTGTGTACT
>NW_026510640.1:0-14287 GCF_026875155.1 Cherax quadricarinatus | reverse complement strand
GCAAAAAATGATGTTATTCATGTCGTTTTCTTCAACTCCTGTAACTGGAAAATAAAAAATATGAAGAGTCATAGAAAAAATGAATATCGAACTTCGTCGAACATCCAATTGGGAAAAGAAAGGAGAATTAGAACTAACCTGACAAAGTCCTAGTTAGCACGATAGGTTTTTTGCATCAACCATCGAAGATAAAGGGGGTATCTCCATCAGAGGTACACCTGTAGCCATTAGAAATCCTAACAAGATCTTCGATATGAAATATACAGGCTGCTCTTGTCAACATCTCACATCAATAAAAAGATCAACATACCCAAAAGCCGGTCTTAGCAGTCTCTTTAGATTTAATCAAACCCCTTCATATGTCAAAAAACATCTGTAAAAAATGATGATACGACCAATACTCAAATCCCATGTGTCCCAATATCGTTAACAATAAAGACCAAATGCTAAGTTGCAACGGGTCCAGAATAGAGCTCTCCGCTTTATTACAGGTACCAGGAGAAGAGACAGAGTCAAAATGGCAGATTTTACATATAAAAACAGGTATTACTGCCTTAAATGTACCTTGATACGCTAAAGAAGAAACAACTCTAAGCAATGCAAGAACTGTACATGCCAGATAGAGAACATCCTCTCCAAGTTAAAAATTTACCACTAACTATTTCATCAATACTCCTTTCACAAGACCCAACTATGACTCCCCCACAGAGGGGGGCGTCGCTTCATCCATAAAGACGATTACCATCGACCAATGATCTTGAGCAACCCCCTGTAGATGATGATGATTGAGCAACACCAGAACCCTTCTATGTCTACTAAAAAAATTATCGCCCCTAATAGGGAGATATCTTGTATAACATTTCTACTGTTATAAATATGCTACCTTTACTATGGCGGGACACAACCTTGAAAGAAGCTAACGTGTCAAGTAATTCTTTACGAACTGTCCAGACAATTACGCCTTGTCTTGTCGTTTAAAAAATCGTTATGCAATCTAAAAAAAAAAAAAAAAAAAGAAATTGCAACTTGCATATCTACTACCAATTCAGAGTCATGTCTCTTATATCTATGTGACTCTGATGGGTTAGTATATTCTATTATTTCACATCCCACTTTTTAATTGCCCCAGGTGATTGGGCCACTTACCTTTTATATCCTACCTTACTTCCCCTCCCACCCTTTTCCAATATTTCTATCCTTACCCATCCTTCTTCCTTCCCCTTCTACCAAAAACTTGGTCTAAGAATCGAATCAAATCTCCCAACTTTTCCTGTATTCCTTTAGCACGCATTTTGTGAGCTATTACACTATGGTCACTTGTCAAAGGCTTTTGAAAAATCTGTCTATATTACATCTGCATTATTTTTTGTCTTCTAGTGCATCTAGGACCTTGTCGTAGTGATCCAATAGTTGAGACAGACAGGAGCGACCTACTCTAATTCATCTTGCCCGGGTTGTAATTGATGAGATCTAGATGGGTGGCGTCTTGCTTCTTAGGACCCTTTCAAAGATTTTTATGATATGAGATGTTAGTCCTATTTGTCTGTAGTTCTTTGCTATTGGGTTTACTGCCCCCCTTTTTGGAGTGGGGCTATGTCTGTTTTTTTTTAGTAACTGTGAGGGCGGCTCCCGTGTCCATGCTCCCTCTCCATAGGATGGTTAAAAGCATGTGATAGGGGCTTCTTGCAGTTCCTGACGAACACGGAGTTCCTGAATCTGGACCTGGGGCAGAGTGCATGGGCATGTCATTTATCGTCCCGTTCAAAGTCATTTGGCATCTGGATAACATCAGATAATCTTGTGTTAACCAAATTATGTGGCTCTCTCATAAAAAATTCATTTTGATCTTCGGCTCTCAGTCTGGTTAGTGACTTGCTAAAAACTGAGTCATATTGGGACTTGAGTAGCTCACTCATTTCCTAGCTGTCATCTGAGTAGAACCCATCTGGACGTTGTTCTCGACTTTGCTTTGGCATAAGAAAAGAAATACTTTGAGTTTCTTTGGATTTCATTTATGGCCTTTAGTTCTTCCCACGATTCCTGACTCCTATAAGATTCTTTAAGCTTTAGTTTGTTGTTTGCTGTTTCTCTGACCAGTGTCTCCCTACGCATTTCAGATATACTGGCCTCTTTTAGGTGCTCTGTTTTTTTTCCGCGCCTGTAAAGGAAGCACCGGTCTCTATTTTACGTTAACTCCTACTTTTTTTTTAGGAAAAAGGGGTTTTGAGCATACAAAAGTGCCACAGATTTAAATCTGTTCTAGGCATAATTTGGGGGTTTGTGTTGCTTAGTCTATTTTCCCCGTTATATCTTTTTGGATTTGGGTTTTATTTTGGGCCCCACTTTATGTTTTTGTTATTGAAGTTGAATTTGGTGAAGGTCCCCATGATTTCCTATTTTGTGGGTCGGGGGACCCCACGCATTTTATGTTGAACCTCGATTATAAAGTGTCAAAAGTATATTTTTTTTGGGTTTAATGGGGGAAAATTTCATATCGATCTTTCTTTGGGTTAGTGAGAGGTCTAGTGTATTCCCCAGTCTGTGGGGCTCTATTATTTGCGGGTTTTTAAGGTGAATTTTGGGCAGAGATTTAAAAGCTTTGTGTTTGGTTTGTTTTCTTTAAAAAGCTCCCCCCTGGTTTTGGTTAATTACTGCTTTCAATATTTTTTGGACTATTTCCCCCCCCTTTTTTAGGTGGCCTTTTTTTTGCCCCCCCCCCAGGAGGAACCAGTTGTTGGGTGCAGGAGCTGGAAGATTTCCAGACAGGGGTTTCAATTTTCAACAGCTTTTCCCTGGAATTTTTGGGGGATTTTGGCACCCGGAGGGCTTGTAGACTACCACAATGACTAGGTTTTGGTTCTCGATCTTTACTGCTAAAATTTCCCTACTCTTTTGGAGCTTTAAGTAGTTCTTTTCCCAAATAAGTGATTGTGTTATACAAGCCAACCCCCCCCCCTTTTGCCTTTTCACTCGGGTCGCCCCGGTTTAGGTTGAAACCCAGGGTTTCCATATTTCTTGCCCAAGTGTTTTTTTATGGGGGTCTTGTAAAAAGGCTTTGAACATTGCATTTCCCTTGAAAGCACTCCATTCAAAAGGTTTATTTGTTGTTTGTTGCTTGCTTTGCCCCTGTTTTATTTGCAAAGAAAAATGTCATCAGATTGGTGGTTTTGGGTTTGAAAACATTTTTCCAAACCAGATATTATTATAAACGGTGGAATCTTTAATTTAGTTTATATTTAAAAAACCCCGGGATTTAAAATTTTAAATTGGGGACAATACATAAAACATTCTTATAAATCAAGTTTTAAAATGCCATGGTATAACACCACACACACACACCCTTCAAAAAACTTCGTTGCAAAAAACCAAAAAAATTATATATAGGGAAAAAAAACCAAATACATCAGAAATTTCCTCGGACAAAAAACCTAATGGCAAATGATGCATGGTTCTCAAGAAAATCTGAAGGTCTTGGGTCAAAAACCCACAGTGCTGGGACCCGCAGGGCCCAGGGCTTCGGGAAAGGGAAAGGGGCCCACCCATAAGGGGCCCTTTAAAGCGACTCTAAACCCAAAGGGGGGAAGACGGGGGAAAAAACAACGGGAGACATCCCCCAAAAAGAAGTACGTTGGGGATCCCGTAAGGTGACTTATAAGGGGTTATGGAAAATTTTTGGGGGTTTGGCATACCTTTATTTTACCTAAACATTTTTAAAATTAAAAGAAATCTCAATTGGGAGAAAAACCCCCTATATTGTTTCCCGTAGTCACACCGTGTGAATGTGAAAAAAACTTAACCACCTTTGGGCACTACAGGTGGCCCCTTCGACCTCAAAATCTTATCCTTATCTATCCGAAAACCAGTATGGATTGGATAGCCCCCAACAAGAACGGGGGCTACAAAATTTTAATTGTGGACTGTAAATATTATATTAGTTTTTTTTTTTTTGAATAAAGGGGGGGGGGGGTGGGTTTACACTGGATACCCCATAAAAGGAAAACCACTTGTAATAATTCTCCACTTCCCAGATATTCTTGGGGGGTCACTTGATGTAGTGGATCACTCATAACCTTCCATTACTTTAACCAAAGGGCCCAGTATCAGTTGCTAAAAATAAAAAGGGTTTAAATTAACTGTGGAGATTGATACTCCTTTTTCCCTCCATTCCCCCATCTCATTTGACGTTCTGCTACACCGACACGGTTCTCATTCCAGCGGGACGAGGGACCCGTGGGGGTTTGGGTTCCCGGTTTAGAAGCGTGTTTCCCATAAAGCTTCCTTTCCTCTTTTCGAGTTCCCAAATTCACTGGGGGCAGGGGATTATTTCACTTTCCCGATTTCTTAACCAATGTTATTTTCACTGTTTTACTTCCCCATTCCAAGACGATTTACCTCTCATAATTTTTACACATTAGAGGTCACTCCTTTAAGATCTGGGGGCCCGATAAAGCGGGTTTTAAACCCCCGGGTATTTCCCCTGGACACACCCCAGGGCCCGGTTGACAGTAAACCCCCCTCAAACCATTATTCAGAATTTACCCCCCTTTTACGGGGGGTCCCGTAAACCCGTTCCCTCCCCCTTTCACCAGGAACGTTACGACACTTCCTTTTTTGGGAAATGAGGCCTATATTAATCCTTAGGCGGGCCTTGAATCCCAATTTCGTGGTTCCTGTTTTCCCAGCCTCCTACCACATTAAAAAACACCCGCCTGCCCCATGGCCCGAGTCCCCCCAAAACCCCCGCAAAATCCGCGCATGCGAAAGGGAAAAAATTTTGGGTTTACTTATTTAAAAACATTTTTGACCCATATAGCCATTAAACCCCTTTTAGGCACTATAGTTTGGAAAAATTAAAAATTTTTTCCCCAAAAATGGGGCCCGGGGGGGAGGTCTTTTAAAGACGCCTTTTACAAAATGTGGAGTAAAATTTTTTCCCATCTTCAGGCCCACCTGGTTTGGGGAAAACCCCAAACCCATTGATTTTACAAAATTTCCCCCAAAAAATTCTTTCCCCCTTTTAAACCCCTCAGGTAGGGCCCCACCCAAAAAGCACACTCAAGCCCCCATGCTTCTGGTTTTAAAAATTTCCCTCTTATTGAAAGGAAAGACACTAAGTCTTTGCTCTCGGGGCTAATTTGGGGGGGCTATGGATTATGAGATTTTTCAAAAAACTGTTCAACTGCCTCCCAGCCACATAAGGGGGATTCCCAAAACGGGACCCCTGGCAGTCTTCAAGCGGGGCATGGCCCAAGCACCAAAGCCCTTTTCCGGAAACCCCGGGGCTGTGGTGTATGTTGGTTTGCTTTGCAGCCAGCAGCAAACCCTGGTTGATCGGCTCTGACCCACCGGGGGGCCTGGTCTCGCCCGGGGCCCGGGGGCCCAGGGGCGTTGCCCCGGGAAACTCTCTCCGGTAAACTCCGGGAACCCAAAAAGCAGCCCCAGCCATTACTCATATGGGCCCACCAACTCCAGGGCCCACCCCTATTTATTGACCCCTAAAAAAGGGACTAATTACTTTTCCCCTTTCTTCGGGGGGCAAAAAAGCCAAATGCTCCCGGGGTTAAAATTTATTGGGCATACGGGAATTATGAGACGTTAACAATAAAAAAGTCCCCTCCCCGTGCCCCAAGTCAGTCCCAGCCCCCTTACTGCATTTTTCATTAACCCCTTAAATTTACCCTCTTTATTTTCCTCTTCATTTGACGTCACCCCCGGAAAAATTGCCCCACATAAGTTTAAATTTCCCAAAAATTACTTCACTCGGGGACCCCCTGTGCATTTAAAAGATGTGCTTTTTATCTTTCGCCTGAAGAAAGAAAAAATTTATTTTTTAAAAATTTTTATTAATTTTTAATTATTAAAAGCAGTCAAAAATTTTTTGGGTCTTGCTCAGTTCGCAGAGCTGGGGCCCTTTAACTGCCCATACGCCACCCTAAATTAGTAGGAAATTTCTGGACGGTCAAGTTCCACGGGAAGCGCCCCCAGTTTTGTCCAGTTTCACTTTAACACCCTTCGGGTATTTTTCCGAAAAAAGGGGAATCTTTTGGGATTTTTCCTCTTTATTTTAACCCCTTATTGCTGTCCAGCTCCAAAAAAATTAGAGGGTTTAAACATCTTTCCCTCGATAGAAGAATATTGTACTGGGTTGCCCTTTTCATGAGAAGGGACCCCGTGCCCTTTATTCATACTTCCTCTAGTATTTTTTACTAGGGGGTGTCTCCCATATTTTACGGGCCCCCCGTCCCAGGTTGGGGGGGGGAAGAGTGACGCCCCCATGGTTTTGGTTTTTATCCCCTTTTTTATCCTAAATTTTTCCCATCCAACCCCGGGCAAGGCTCCCTCAGCTGGGCCCCTCATTATTCCCAAATTAGCTGAAACCCTTTAAAACTTCCGTCATTTGTTGTGTCGGGGTTTTTAAACCCATTATCTTTATGGTCATTATTTTTAAAAGAATCACTTAAACCCCTTTGCAAATAACTGTTGGTCCCTTTCCCCTTGTTGCTTTGATAGAAAAGGTTCAATTTGGTATAAAAAATCCTTTAATTAGGGTTTGTTAGACTTGATAAATCTGCCCAAGTTCTTTCTCCTTTTCCATTTTTAATACCCCACGAATTATAGGCATTAAAATTTTTTAGGGGGAAAGGGATTTCCCCGGGCCCAAAAGAGGCAGTCTCTTTTTTCCTTCCCTGACCTCTTTTTTAAAACGGGGTTTCCCCTTCCAAAGGTACTTATTCCCCCTTACCTTGATGTGGGGGAACCCCATATTATGTTTCCCTGATTTTGATATGTGTCTTTTTAAAACCCCTTAAAATATGTTTAAATTTCCCATGGGATTTTTTCCCCCTTTTGGACGGGGACAGATTTTTTCGGGGCATTTTTGGGGTTTTTCCCTTTAGAACTGTTTGGCTGACGGTCTGCAATTAAATTTTTTTAAATTTTTGGGCCTAGTCTGATTTCTCCAGACCGTACTCTGGGGGTTTTGGGCCCAAAACCCCCCCTTTTTTGCTTTAATAGGTTGACCAACTGCCTGGCCCTTTCACCCCCTTTTAATTTTTTAAAACCTTACTTTTACAAGGAGTTTTTCCCCCCCCCTTTGTAATGTTGATTAAAAAAAAACATTATTTCCCTTCCTCCTGCAAAAATTTTTTCCGCCGACTCTTTCACAGTTTTAAAAACCCCAATTTGTACCAATCAAAAACACTTCTAAAACATTAAAAATTAAATTTAAATTCATTTAAAGGGTTTTGGTTCTTTGATTCCCCTAAATTTAAAGCCTTCGTTACATTGGGGCCCTTTTTAAAAGCCCGTAATGGGTTTCTTTCATTTACCCCCTAAAATTCCCCGGACTTTTAGCCCCATTAACTCTTGAAACCAGTCTGGTTAGGGAAATTTTTAATCATGGGTTTTTACCCCTTAAGTAGGCGCCTTTTTAAGGTTTAAATTTTTGCACTTTACTTGGGATAAATCCCAGCCACCAGGGGAAAACAATTTTTTGGGCTAATTTTCATCCAAAACCACCGTTTGATTAATTAAACCCCCCCCCCGGGGACCCTACACCCCCTTCCTTCAAACAGTCACTTAAATTTTAAGTAAAAAAATTAATTTAAATTTTTCATGATTGGGAACCGGTTTTAGGAAAAGGCCCCCGGGCAGATATGGAAAATTTTTAGGGGGGGATTTCCTTTATGTACCTCAACCCTTATATACATACAAATTAAATTTATTGGGGGGAAAAAAAAATTGTTTACCGTGTCACCCCGTGTAGACTGTGAGAAAAATTAACCACCCCGGTCCTGAGGTGGCCCCTTCGACTCACAAATTTTTTCCCCTATTATCCGAGACCGTATGGTTGGATTGACCCAAAGTAGGTGGGTTTTTAATTAATTTTGGACTGTATTGATTATATTAGTTTAGCTGAAAAGAAGGGGGGGGGGGGAGGTTAACATGGATATCCATCAAAAGGAAAAAAACCCCTTGTACATAATCCCCTCCCCTTACCAGATATTCTTGGTGGAAATTGATGTGCTGGATCCACATAAAATTCCAATTTACAACATATAATGGCCCGTATTTAGTTGCTATAAAATAGAGGGGTTAAATTTAAATGTGGAAGATTGATATCCTTTTTTCCTCCATTCCCCCATCTCATTTTGACGTTCTGTACACGACATGGTTCTGTTCCAGAGGCGAGGTTCCCCGTCGGTTTGTCCCGGGGTTTTTTAAATCGTGCTTTCCTAAAGCTTCCCTATCCCCTGTACAGAAAACACCCCAAATTTACTAGGAGCAGGGGGGGTCTATTTCACAAAAAGCTTTCCCTTAAATCAATTTTTATTTCCTGATTAATTTCCATTTTACAGACGATTTAACCCCCATAAAATTTTTATTTCCATTTGAGGTTTACTCCATTAAGGGTCTGAGGCCGATGAGCGAAAGGGTTAACACCCCGGGGATTTCCCCCGGAAAAACACCTGGGCCCTTTCCCCCAGTCCCCCGTTTTAAACCCCTTATTCAGTAAATTTTTTTCCACCCTTTTACGGTGGTCCCCTAAAACGTTCCCTCACTCTTCACCCGGAAAAGTTCGGAAAACTTCTATTAGGGAAAAGAAAAGGGCCTTTTAAATTTAAAAACCCCCCTAGGCCCCCGGGAAAAGCCCCAAATTTTATGGTTCCATGCTTTCCCCGCCCCCTCCACATTCCCCAAAAACTCCCGCCGGGCCCATGGCCCCAGTCGCCCCAAACCCCCCCCAAATCCGGGTCCTGCGGGAAAAGGGGAATCTTGGTTTACTTATTTTCAAATACATTTTTGACCCTTGACACATTAAAAACCCCCATTAGGCACTTAGTTTCGGAAAATTAAATTATTTTCACAAGATTCAATGTTACAGGGAAACAAAAAAAATGGTAAACCCCCAAAAATCATTTAAAAAAAACAATGCCTTTAAAAATAAATAATCTATTTAAATTGCCCCCCAAATTCCCCTTTTTTTAAATTAAAATTTTTAAAACAGTCTTTTGGGATGGGACAGGTTTTCCGCCAAAAAAACGTTCCCCGGCTCCTTTTTTGGTTTAAAACTTATAGCAAAATTGGGATCCTTTTTGGATACCCTTTTAATTTAGCATTTTTAGCCTTTATGTGGTAAAAAAGGGTTTAAGGGGTTTAATTTGTTTTTACTTTTTTTAAGGGTTGTCCCGAGACCCTTTAAAGTGTTCGAAAATGTAAAAAGCCCCTGCTAGGGCCCCCTTTTCAACAGTTGGGATAACTTTAAATTTATGGGTTTCCAATTTATAAAAAATAGGAACCCGGTTTTTTAAAAAAATCCCAAAAGGAGGAAGGTTGTTTGGGAAAAGAAACCCACTGCCTGCTGTGGATTTTACTTGGGAAAGTAAAGGGGGGCATCCCCAAAAACCAGGGCTCTGTAGAACCCGGGCAGGAAACCAAATAGGAAAGCTTTAGATGAGTAAAGGCTAAATCATTTGGAGCCTTCCAAATTTTTAAAGGGGAAATTTTGGGAATTGTAAGTCAAATAGGGGTTTCCGTCACTTTGGGGAAAAATTATGGCCAAAAACCCGCCCCGGGAGTAAAATGGCCCTCCCAAGGATCCCCTTTTTAAAACCTCTCTTGGCTTGTTTGGGGTTTGGGAAAAACTATAAAAGCAAGGCCTCCCCGCATTGACAAGGGGAAACCCTGCCTTGTCATTATTAAAACCCCGGTTTTTAACGGGGCCCGACCAAACCCTTTCCTTGGAAAGGTTTTTACTGTTTAAATGGTGTTTTTTCCAGTCTTTTCCAGAGTTTCCCTTCCCGCCGGGAAACAGGGGGGTTTAGGCCCGTCACGTGAATTTTTACCAGATCGTCTAGGTAGGCTTCCTTTCCTTCCAAGTCATACATCAGCCAAATTTATAAACCTCTGGAAAGGGCAAAAGGGGGCTTTGCAGAGCCTGAAGGACCTTTACCTGTAGTTAAACAAGCCTTTAGGCATGGTGAAAAAAAGAAAAAACTGAGCTCGGGGGTGATAACGGCACTGGGCAATAACCCCTGCAGGAGGTCAAAACGCCCCGGGAAAATACTTTGGGATGGAGACCCCTGTCTATTAGGGGCATCCCAACCCCAGGAAAGGGGGAATTATCAGGCCCCTGTTTGGAAATTTTAACCCCCAATGGGCCGTACACATTCTAAATGAACTATCCGACTTAGGTAAAAGGATGCACAGATAGATAGATTAGATTTAGATTTTGCCACCGAAGTGGCTAGTTTATTGTGCACCCCATATCCATCCTGTGGACGGTAGCGCGAGAGCATATGGATACACAAAAGGCCTAGGAACTAGGCCCCAAAGGGTTAACAGGAATACATATGGATTTATATATACATATCTATAGTTCACTTATCTGTTACAAGCAAATTTAGGAAATTTGCTTAGTATATCTGGTATCTTATTTTCATTAATAAGATATCTTGACATGTCACATAGGTTATTATACTGTCTGTCTCTGTATTCCTCAATAAGTGGACAATTAAGCACATAGTGTTCAAGAGAGTGACCATATGCCTGATCACATAATTTACATTTAGTTTGATCATCATCTGTGTGTCTCCCAAACTGCTAGAAGTACTTGTAACCAAGCCTAAGCCTGGCCACTACAACATCAGTCAGTCTGTTCACATTGCAAGTTGCTCCATAAACATACTTATCTACGTTCATGTTATCATAGTGGGTTTATAGATCTACTCAGGCTTCTAACTGCATTCCTATAACAATCATTTTCATTATTTACTTCTCTCCTAATATTATTCCTAATGCTAGACACAGTTATACCAAAGTTATTTCTACATTCTCCTTCTCGATACTCTTCTTGGCTAACATATCAACTTTTCATGAAGGAGTAATCCAATGTGTGATGGGATCCATAGCAATTGTACATTAATTCCTTTGTCCCTAATTTTTGAGTATCTATACCTGGCTTCCCCAATGAGCATGTTGTTGGAGTCATTATATGAGTCAAGAGCCTTCAGTGATGACATAGAATCAGTAATGATGATAGAGTCAAGCTCAGTGTCATAGGTTAGCTTAGCGCCATTAGGATTGCAAACAATTCAGTTTGCAGTGTAGACGCCCAGTTGTTTAATTCTTATGCCTAACTCAACAAATTTATTATCGTTCTTAACTAGGGAGGTGGCAACAAGAGCAGATGCAGCCCTGCCAGAAGACTCCTGTTTAGATCCATCAGTGTATATAACTTGTGATAACTTGTTACTACCAGCTAGGTGAGAAATTTCTTCTTGAGCAGTTGCTCTAACAAGAGATTTAAGGAAGGGATTACTAGCAATGAGCTTCTTGGGAGGGACTTGTAGGTATGTGATATTAAATGAACACATCTTCCATGGAGGGGTGAAATGCTCTTGTTGCCTACAGTGATGCACAGAGAAACCATGATTCAACATGAAACTTATTTCCTCCTGCAGGCCTTTATTCTGTACTGGGCTGACTATACAGAGCTTGTTTAACCGGAGCAGCTCCTTGCACGTCCACATTGTGACTCCCCATGGTACATTGTCGAGGGATATCTCCAAAGAGGCTTCTACAAGTGTAAATCAAGTCTTGGACTTCACTTGCTCTTTTCTAAATTACTGAGAAGCCCTTGTGGCTTAGCGCTTCTTTTTTATTATAATAATAATAATAAATTACTGAGAAAATAATCCAAAGTTCCCATTATTTCCGAGTTTTTTAGTCTAATCTCTATTCCATGGGAACAATCTTACTGGGGTCGCCTTCTTGTGTCCTCACCGAAGCCACAGGGGCAAGCCCTTCATAGTATTTCTTCAGCTGATTTTTATTGTAAGTATGAGTAGACTTTTTTCTTCCTGGCATTCTTACACCATAATTTACCATACTCAGCTTCTTTATCACCTCCATTGGACCCTCATACTTAGATTGCAAGGTATGGCCTGGCACTGGCTTTAAAGCTAACACCTTGTCTCCCACATTCAATGAACGCTCGACAGCAGTCTTGTCATAAACATTGTTTCATTTGAATTTGCAGCTCGTCTCAAGTTGTTGGCGGCCAATTGCCGAGTAAAAGTCAAGTGTTCTTGCATTGCCGTGGGAGTTAAACATAAAGAAGATTCCTCTTTTCCAGACCATACATCCTTTAGCATTACTAACGGCCCTTTTGACCACATGACCATAAATAAGCTGAAAAGGACTTCATCCTAAGCTTTCCTGTTCACTCTCTCATAGGGCAAGGAGGAGGAAAGGAAATACCTTCATCCCAGTTGTTGAGAACTGCTCAGGGGTATGCCCTCATCATGATCTTAAGGGTTTGGTGAACCTTCTATGACACCCTGGGTTTGGGGTCTATATGCTGTTGAAACAAGGGGTTTTTAACCCCGACCCTGGAAAAATACCTCTTGGAAAAAATCTTTGATGTGAAATTCGTCCTTTGGTCAGATGAATCTCCTTAGGGAAAACCCAACTGTGCAAAGAAGCTAAAATAGAACTCTCACAATGGCCTTAGCACTAAACTTGCATAGGGGTACAGCCTCTTGTTACCGAGTAGTTTGTATCCATTAAAGTAAAAAGACATTGGTTGCCAAGCCTAGTTTTTGGGAGAGGTCCCACACAGTCTACTACGAGGGGAGAGAAGAGTTCACCCACAGCATTTGGTAAGAGGGGCACAGGAGGAGGTTTTTGTGCAGGCTTTCCAATGATCTGGCAAATGGCACAGTTTCTTAAGTACACAGTCACGGTGTCCACATCTTGGGCCAGAAGAATTATTCGGGCTAATTTTCCCGAGTTTTTTAATTCCCAAATGTCCCCCCTTGGGGCTTGAATGGGCCACTTCCAATGCTAATTCCAGAAATCGGACAGTTTAAACCAAAACCTCTTTTAGCTTGAGCCGTGGATTATGAAGAAGTAGTCGACGGAAATTTTTCATCAGGTAACCCTCAGAGTAATAAAATTATTCTTCCTTACCAGCAGCTTCTGTCTCAGAAGTGGGCCTAGTGTGTGACCTTTAGAAGTTGAGTGTGTTTATTAGACCACGGGTGTTACCACTCTCACCTATATTTACATCAACAAAAGTGTATTCTAAGTGATAAAGTGTACACTTAGTGTACTTGGTAACACTTGTCTACATAGTAACGGTGTGTAGTGAGATTGTTTAGGTACTGGTTCATCTATCTTTCAGCTGCACACTTATGCTTGCATACATGTAATAACATAGTAACGTGTGAGTTACCGAGGAGGACCAAGGAAGTCAACCAGAGTGATTTATCTCATTGTCATTGTAACATTTCCTATATATATAAATTTTTTTTTTTTTTTTTTTTTTTTTTTTTTTTTTTTTTTTTTTTAGTAATTCTGTTTAAAAATCTATGGTTGGGGGTAAGAGGTTGTCTTCAGCATTCATTTGTGATGTCTGCTATATTATTATTTCAGTGAGGTACATTAGGTGGGGAGGGATGCCTGAACTTCTCAAGTGCAAGTTATCATTTGAACCTCATGTTTAAGTTTATGTATGTCACAATTCTAATTTTTTTGCTCAATATTACCTACTTTTCTCTCTCTCTCTCTCTCTTTTCTTCTCTTCTCTCTCTTTTCTCTCTCTCTCTCTCTCTCTCTCTCTCTTGTTAATCTTTGTAATTTGTGATATGGTGTAAGACCCTCGCCTGTTTCCATCCATTATATCATTATATGTACCATATTATTAACACATATACAAGAGGTCTTGAGTGTGTTTTTTGGTGGGGTGTGGGGTCGTATTGAGTGGTGGTGGTCTGGGTTGGGTATGGTTGGAGGTGTTCATTGAAACTTGAGCACTTGTGTCTTGTGATCTATTTTGGATTCTGACTTTGTAGTGAATATTTGCTCTTGCATAAGCTATAAGGGAAAGATAAGCAAGGAATTCTTGTGTTGTAGTCTTAACCAGATATCATCACTGGCAAACATGGCAAAATGTCATAGAGGAAACTATTCTGCAGGTGATGGAAATGAAGATAGCTTCCAGACCTTTAAAAGTAAACAAAAGAAAAAAGTGAAAAGGGCTAGACGTCGAGTAGTCAGACTCACTTGATCGTACACAATGTGATACTAAACGTCCTTGGTGCACAGAGGCTGCAAGAAGTCTTTCTTCAAAGGAAGAATGTGTTAACCCGAACTTCCCTGACAACACCCCCCTGCCTGCTAAAGTGTGCATGGCTATGGAAGCTGTAAACAAGCATCCTAACTCAAGGATCCCAATTTGGAAAAACACACACAACTTTGTGTTTGTGGAACAGAAAAAATACAG
>NW_026510639.1:0-14326 GCF_026875155.1 Cherax quadricarinatus | reverse complement strand
TGATAATCTGTCTGAATTTTATTACAGGGCTGAGAAAGCCTTCACAATGGCGCCTCCCAGGATAACTAGACAATAAGATTCAACTCCTTTTTCGAATCTACCATTGGAACTTCAAGCTGCATACCACAGATTTTTCCCCCAGCCATATAATCTTTCTCTATGGTAGGACTACGTACAGGTATTTAAAAGATTGGTGTTGTTATAGTCTAAAATTTTTTGAAAGTCAATTCAGGCAGGTATAATTTTTTTTCTGCCACCTTTGGATTTAAACATTTTGGAGGATTAAACCTGGGGCCCCAGAGTTTTTCCAGTGAAAATTTGTTCATTAGTCTTATTATATAAAGGGGAACTGTATAGGACACTTTTGATTGGTTGGTGAGAAAATTGGAGGTAAAATGACCCCTTTATTTACTGTTTGCTGGAGGGGATAAAACCCCTTCTTTTAATTAATACATATTTTTTAAATGAAGCGGGGTTTTGACCCCTCTGGTTTATTTACAGTTGAGCGGGGGGAATAAACCCCTCCGTTTTCTTTACACCCTTTTCTTTCCCCTGATGTTTAAGTATTTTGCAAGATGGGAGGAATTCCCTTTTGGATGAAAGTGGGTAAGTTGGTAACAAAAAATTTAGAATCTTTCATTAGTGCTAAGATCCAAAACTTGAAAGAGAGAGAAGAAAGACAGCAAAAGGGAAGGAAAAGAGAATAAGGAGGAGAAAAAAAATCGAAAGAGAAGAGAAAAAGGAGGGAGAGAAATTGAAGAGAAACCCGGAAAAAGACAGAGAGAGAGCGAGAAGCCAAAAAAGAGCGTGTAGACTTGTCATGGGGAAAGCAGGGAACGTGAGGAACATGCTAAGATACGGGGGAAAAAGGTTAAATTAAGAAATTGAAAAAAGAGAAAAGGATAGGGAAGTTGGGGAAAAAGTAGAGAACATGATTTAAATAGAGAGAGAAAAGGTCGCGGCTAGAAAAATCTCGCCTTTAAACAAGAATAAAAAGTAAATTTTACACAACAACAATTTTTTTTTAATTTTTTTTAAAACCCAAAAAATAGACAAAACAAAAAGGAAAAACCATAAAGTGACAATTATGAACAATAACTGAAAAACGTTACATTAGAATTTAAACATTAACGAATAACAAAATTTAAAAAATATGACCACTATAAACCCACTATAAAACAGATCCGAGCTTAAAAATTGTCCCATACTGATACAGGGATAGTTAACTTTCGTAAAAACATGCAAAAAATTTTTTAATTTTCAAATTTAAACATCCTTGCTCTTTAAATTTCACTAGAATAAAAAAATACAAAAATCTTTATTATTTCGTTTCAGACTAAAATTCCTTCTGTCAGAGCCGGGAAAAAAATTAGGGTAATTAACCCAAAATTTTAAGAAAAATCCGAGTAACACCTACACGACCATAAGGTCCCTGAGAATGCATGGGCCCCGCAGTGCCGCCCGGTGTGCAATGTACATTTTAAAATCGACCTAAAATTAATTTAGCTCAAAATTTTCAATATGCCTACGTAGCAAATTCTCCAATTTGCATAAAAAGGAGTTTGAATCAAAGAAATTCCAAAATTATCTAAATTTCCCTAACCTAACCCTAGTATCCACGTTTTAAATGTTATCAACAAAAAAATTTTACCACTTTCCCCCTAACCATATTTGTTGGTGTACATGATAAAACCTTGTATTACCTAAGAAAAAGAACATAAAAAGGAAAACCCTCTTCACCTTAAAAAAATCAGACTTCATTTTACCATTATGTACATACTATAAATAATTTATAAAGTATATTGTCACATTGAACACAATCATTTTCAACGTCAGTTATAATATTACGAACTCAACCCAAATATTTCACCCATTCAAAAAAATTCAAGGTTCAAAAAACCTTAAAACTACAAATAGTATTCCCACCATCTGAAAAATTTAAAAAGAAAAAAAATACTCAAAAATATCAAAAAACACTTGCTTCTATTGGCACCAAATCAATTGTGCTTACAAAAATAATTGAAAATTTAAAAACTGAAACTAAAAAGCATTTTGCATTTTACACATTGTATCAAAATATAAATGCGCAAGAAAATATTATTAAATATCATTAAAAAATTTCATGAGAAAAAATTTTAATGGTATAACAAAAAAAAGTAAACTACATACACTTTTACATAATACACAAATACAACATATAACATAAATTTATAAAATGTTTTTAATATATAATATAAAATTTTTTTTATAAAAATTTATATATTTTTAATATATTATATTCCCCATACACATGTAATATACCACACTACACATACATAGTTAAGTCGAAAATTTCCCAAAAATAAAACTGTATTGTACTTGAAAACTGGAAACAAATAATTTTAAATTGACCCCGGAATCCCCTTCATATAACATTCATCAAACTCATCATGCTCCCGCCCATTCGGGAAAAACCCCCCATTTCACCCCCCTTATCCTTTCAACCCCGTAATCCGTAATGAAAAATTCCCTTAACCCCACTTAAACCCCTTCCCTTCTCCCCCCATCCCCTCCATCCTTACTTTGTCTAAAAAGTTCTGTTAATCTTAAATTTCCTTTCACCCTTTCGCTCCTCTCTAGCCCAAGACATTTAAATATAATCCGTAATTATATCCCCTACCGCATTCTTTTCCCATCTGTTCACCCCCCCTTGTCAAGTTAAAAACCCCTCAACACCTGCAACCCCCCCCCCCCCCCACTAACTTTTCCCTTCCCCAACCAAACCCTTTTTATTCAATACTTTGAAAAAATACCCCATATGGAAAACAGTCCCAATCCGCCACAAGCCTTGCATACCCATCGTCCCTTATTCTCTTGGGAAATTAAAACCTTTCCAGACGGAAATCCCCATGAAAAAATCTTTTACTTTTTCGTACTTTGGGGTTTTAAACAAAATTTTTGTTAAAACGCCCCCGTAACGCCATCAACATCGGATAAACCCCTTCTCCCACTGTCCCAGCCTTACCTTTCCCACCCCATCAAGGTTTCCCTTTTTAATTTTGTGAAGGGATCTTCATTTTTTAGATGCCCGAAACTTGCCTCACCATTAGAACCCCCTACCCCCCCACCACCGTTGCATATCCTAGTATCTTAGAATCCCCCCTTCCCTCCCCCCCCCTCCGCTTAAAACTCGTTTCAAATACACACTCAAAATCCTCTTTTCAACAGTATAAGCCCCACCTCCTGGGCCAAACCGGGAGTGGAAACCGCTTACCAAAAACCATTCGTTTCCCGTCCCCCCAAATGAATCTAAAAACGCGCTTTGAAACTTTGTTCTCCTCGAAGTATCGGATAATTGTGCTACATGCCAAAGTTATATTTTAATGGGACATTCGTTGAAATCACTCTTTGATGCAAAGTTAATGTGCAGCTTAAACCACTGATGCGCTTCATAACCATCTAAAATACGCATAAATTTTTATTTGTTGTGCTAACTTGTTTCACTTACATAAACGTCCCACATACAGAAATTGGCCCTTTTTCCACCTTTCAAACTTTACTCCCACTTAACCCACCCCCAAGATCCATATATTCGTTTTCTCCTTTTAAATTGACATACCGAACCTTTTAAAAAAGTTTACTAACTTTTCCCCCCGAGGCAAATCCCTTTTACCACTTACTAAAATCTTTGTGTCATAAAATATTCAACAATGCCCCCCCCCCCCCTTTGTCCCCAACCCATTTCCCCAGAAAGCCCCAAATTCCCAATAAAAGGGACCTGAAAACACCCCAAAAAATTTTTGGAAGGGGAAACAACTTGAGTAGACCCTGTCATCTTTTTTGTTCTCCTAACCTTCCATTTACCTGCCCCCGCAAGGATGCATTTTGTACTTTAATTTGGCCCTGTATAATTTCCTCTAAAAACCCCTGCCATCCATAATTTCCTAACGCTTCTTTTTTAACATATCATATCCCGCCCCCAATCTATAGCCAAAAACCTCCCCTCCAATTTTTTACTTTTTCTTCAATAAAATTCAATCAAACCATGCCCCCTCATACATAGCCCTTCCCAGCCCCCCCTATTGTCCTTTTCAATCACTTACCCAGGACCCTTTTTTATTTTTAGCAAAAAATTCTTGCAAAAATTTTATAATCCCACACAAAAACAAAATAGCACGATAGTTTTTAACTGTTAATGGTCACCTTTGGCAAAAAACGACCACAGCCATCCGCTGCTGTGCCCCTAAAACCATCCCCCCTTAAGGATATTAATAAACTTACCAAAAACCTTTTTTAAAAGCTCCAATTACCTAATTGCGCCCCCCGGGTAAAAGCTTCCCAAAGTCTCACACTCCGTTATGGCCCTTTCCCAAAAAGAATCGATCTTTCTCTGTCAACTCACACTGCACAAAACCTTCCAAATTTACGTAAAAGCTATTTCACTTTCCCACACTTGCGTTTTCAACTTAACCAAGCTATAAACCCACTCATACCCTCGTCGTTTGTCAACCCCTGGGCCACTTTATACCCTTGCATCCCACCTGAATTAAACCCCCTTAACTCCATTGCCTTGCGAGTGTGTGTTGACTCCGCAAAACCCACGCCGACGGCCGATTCCTCAAAAACCTCCCCAATCCCCCCCTTAAAAGCCTTTCCCATCAAACCTCTCTTTTGTAAATTCCCGGGTATTTTCCTTCAAATTTTGTTTTAAAAACAGGGTAAATTTGCATTTTTTTGTACAAACATTTGTGCAACGCCCCTCAAAAATTTTTTGAAAACCTATTTTAACAGATTATATCCGTCCCCCGTTAAAAAAAATAATCCTTTAATATTTTTATCGTTTCCCACCTTAACCATGGCAAATCCCCTGGAGTTCTTTTACTAAACGATCCCACTAGTCCAAAAGACAAAAGACTATCCTCTTTCCCTTTAATAACTTTACACAATTTCCAAAATGATGGGACCCCCCGAGGGACACCCTCAAATCCACATTATTACAAACCCCCTATGATCCGAAAAAAACAATTAAACACATCCCCTCCGACAGAAACCGACAAGGCGCGTCATTCGGTCCAAACCCCGCCGCATAACCTCGTTAATGAAGGAGCTCTACCACCTTCCCCCCCACACAATCCTTTTTAACCCCCCCCCGGGCAATATATCCCCCCAAATACCCCAAAAAACACCCCCCACCTCTAGGTCCACACTTTCCGGGGGTATACGCAATTCCAATCTCCGCCTATTATTTAACATTCGGTAAACCACGTAAAAAATAGACCAGTACTCCTGAAAAAATTTAGTTTTTTAAAACTCACATCACCCTCGCCCGGGGCCTATACACATACTAAACTAAAGGGAAACCCTCCCAGGTTCCATCCACTCTAATTACCCTCCCCTCCTCCCTTCACTACGCCTTATTTTAAAGGGTAGTTTCCTTTACCAAATTTGGCAGCCCCACCCTTTTAAAGGGGTTTGCATGTTCCAGTACACTTAAAAACCACTCAATCCAACTCATAACCAGGGCCCAAAATTATGTTTTAAAAAACCACATCCCCAAACCCAAATCGCACCAAAAACTCATTAAACCACTTAAGCTCCCCCCAGCTCTCAACCCCTTTAAAATTTATAGTTTAAAAAAACTTGAATTCAAAAATGGGTTTTTTTTTTGTCCCCGGCTTGACTTTACCCAGTTCGTTTTGCAACCCTCTGTCCCTCCCCCTTTTATGGGACACCTTTTCTCCCTTTATCCTTGGGTTACCATCCCCTCTGCTGACCCCCACCCAAGACTTTTTCCCGGGCGTTGGGGGGAGTGGCAATCATCAGAAACCGATATGCTGCGTCCTCTTTGGTCCCCCCCTCCTCCTGCTTTTGGGAAACTGAAGCACCCTCCTGATGCCCCCACCTCTACTGTGTACCTTCAATCCTTTTGCTCTCTGTCGACAAAACCCTATTCCCGCCATACCCTTCTTCACAGCCGTCCCAAATAAGCCTGGGTCTTCCCCCTATCTGGACCGTTCCCCTAACAAAATCATCCAAAGCCTTTACAAAGACGCCGCCACTTCTTCACCATATAGGTAGTCTCTCCCAAAAACCTTTGTTGCCAATGATGAGATTCTTTTTGTGCGTTACAATGGCGATTCGAGTCCTTTTTTTTTTCCCCCCCTCATTTCCCTGACAACCCTTGTTGGGGGGGGTGTAGCAAGGACTGTTCTCGCTCATCGCCCACCTGCCCATGGGTGCTGTTGCTGCTTTTCCGTTGTGTGTTGCCCTTTTGTTGTGCCGGGTACACACTTCGTTTCCCACACGCGCCGGAGGGGGTCATATGACCCAATACCGACACATACGTTGTTGCCCACATACGTTCTGACTTGGTCCGTAAATTCCTTCAACACAAATATAGGAATAGGGTGTCGAAGAGTCATTTTTTAAAAGAATTGAACCCTTCCCGCGCCCTGATCGGTCCCCCGTTGCCCATCTCCCCGCTGTGGCTACGTGAACCGTCCCCTAGTACGCAGTTCACTGGTAATATCAAAAACAGTCGCCTCAAAGGCACTTCCTTTTTTTCACCCAATGTAAAGTCGAATACATACGGAGTCTCACCCCACAGCTGTATTAACCGGTTTGATGGGCTCCTGTATTGCGACCCCGCCTCGTAGACTCGTGCAGACGTCATTTTAACAAAGATTCTTGTCGTTCCATTGAGTGCAACCATTATCCCTCATTAGCTATACCATAGGTTCATGAAGACGCTGGGAATAATAAATGTGTTGGTCCCCCTGACGCCCACGGATCATCTCAAAGCAGAAGTGTTGATTTCTTCTGCTATTCAGCGCCCTGTTGGAGAAAATAAAGTTTCCAAAACCCAACGTGGGGCAGTCAATCGGTAAACTGCCAAAAAAAAACTCAAACAGGAGCGTCTGCGCGTTGTCCACCGGCCAGAGGCGATGAGGGGCAATGCAAGAAAAATTAGGGAAAGGGGTAATGGAAAAACGTGCGTCAGTGCAAATTCCAACACCTAAATTTTCCCCCCCTTCCAGGGGGCAAGACATAATTCATACATTAAAGGTTTGAAAAACCCCTACCCCCTTTTGAAAGGTTCGACACCTGGGTACCGGGTTTTAGGAATGTTATTTTTGGTACCGCTTTGAATATCTATGCAACTTTGTAAAGGATATTTATATGTAATTATAACCTACTGAAGAAGGTAATCCTTAATAACTTTGACTTAGTTTTTCCACACGAACCTAATAAAACAACTGAAGAATGTAAGGTTTTGCGTAATTGACACCTCTAACTTAGACTATGATGAGAACTACATGACTTTGTGACTTTTGACCACTCTTGAACCACAGAAGCCATAAGATTGATTAGTGAAGACAATCCTATCAAACGAAAAATTATACCAGCTCCCTTTCCCTTAGGGATGCTTTGACCGAGAGGTAGACAAATTATTAAAACTAAAGATATTGAACCTTCCAGTATCTGTATTGGTCTCATCAGTAGTCATGGTTTAAGAAGGAGGATAATTCATATAGACTTGCTATTGACTTCGAGGCCTTTAATGATATAACTTGGTGGGGTGCTGGGGACTATGCCCCTTTAAAAGATAGCGATCTAACCCAAATTTTAAATTTCTCTTCCTTCTTTTCAGAGATTGATATTGCGCAGGCATATCATCAAGTAATGTTAGATCCTTCTAAGCAGTACAAACCCCTTTTCCTCACACACCAAGGACTGCTGCAATATGAAAATATGCCCTTCGGTTTGGTAACTGCCTGTGCTACCTACGTTAGACTGATGAGAAAGGTCTTGGGTAATATGCCAAATGTTTCAGTTTATTTTGATAACATTTACGTAATGACATCCAAGTGGGGCGAACATATCCAAACATTAACATCAGTTTTGCGTAGGTTACGCTCACATGGCCTCGCTGCCAAGCTGAAGAAATGCTTCCTTGGGTATAAAAAAGATTAGATATCTTGGACTGATACTTTCTAATAACTCTCTGCAGCCTCCCCCCAGTAAGATCAAAGCTTTATTAGAATTTAAATTCCCCAAAACCAAGAAGCTCATGCGTAGCTTTCTTGATTCTGTAAATTTTTATGCACGGTTTATCCCGAACCTTATTGATCTAGCGGGCATCTTATCCGACTTCCTTAAAAAGTCTGTGAAGGAACCTCTTGAACTTTCCGACGTAGCTCGGGAAAAGTTTAATGAGATTAAAAATATCTTCTCGAAAGACCCTATACTTAAGATTCCAGATATTAATAAAACATTTTGTTTGAGAACTGATGCCTCCAATACTGGCTTAGGTGCAGTGCTACTACAATACCGTGATGGTACGCTCTTCCCTGTATGCTTCCTAAGCTGGAAACTCTTTCCTGCAGAAACGAGATACTCCACCATAGAAAAGGAATGTTTGGCCCTTGTGAGGGGTATCTCCAAACTTAAATTTTATTTGCTGGGAAAAGAATTCATTTTAGAAATGGACCACAAACCTTTGATATACCTAGAAACTTTTAAGGGAAGCAACAGTCGACTCTTGAGGTGGACATTGGCATTCCAGGCTTTTAAGTTCCATATTGTGTATATCAATGGTTCATCCAATTATTTCTCTGACTGGTTAAGTCGTGACAGTCAGTAGAAGATTTGTTGCTTTACACGGCTTCCACATGTTAGAACTTTTTCCTCGCCTATTTTTTCTTATACTCCTTGACTATAAGTCTTGGTATAGGGGGGTGTGAGGAAAAGTTCAATAGATAGAGTAGCGAGTGAGTATATAGTAACAAAAAGTTTCATTGCCTGACTTGTTAAGGTTAGGGTAAGTCCGCTCCCGCTATTCCCCCCCCTTTTTCCCCCTCCCGAAAGTGATAGTTTGATTGCCGGCTGCTTGTTAAGGTAGGGTCAGTCTAGCTCTGCTATCCCCTTCCCCCCCCTCTTCCCCCCCCCCCCCCGAAAGGTGACGTGTGGGGCTTCGGTCAAACAGTAAATCACTCGATCACAGCTCCCAACATACTGTAAGTACACGCCTGATCATATTTTTAGTGGACTTATTAGTTGAAAGCTTCACTTTTGACCAATAAATTACTTAGTCCTTTCAGTTTTGATAGGTTAAAATGTTTTAATAATCACCACATCTTTTAGGTATTGTACTTATCATGGAGAGTGATTTCTTAATCAGTGGGTAATCTGTCTCTCTTTACTGCTTGAAAGAACAGAGAGGGTCACCTGCTAATCAACGAGTAGAATTTAAGGAGACGGACTACCGTTCTGAGACGTCCAAAATTCTGATCCACTTACCTGTTTGTGTATGCAAGTAGCAGGATATAACCCCTCATCATTGCAGTGGAGAAAACCTGCTTTCCTGTCATCTGGACGGATTATCGACGGCTATAAAATCTGTGAAGAACGAGCCGGTGGGTTGTCACCAACACCTGCGACCCCCCCCATTATCGACAACGGCTACTATTTCAACAACACGCAGTGTCACCAACACCAGGCACTCAAGTTGTATATATATATATTAGCGTTGAATTCAGATATCATTTATATTTTTCATTTTTCATTTTTTAAGGGGGATCAATATTTCACTTTTAAGTGTTTTAATTTTATATTTTCTAAACAAAAAGTGTTTATTTTTGTCGTTTTTGTTTTTTTTATTCTTTAAATTTTTCCCGGGAGGAGGAGCCACCCTTGGTAATACGTTTGAGTTGTTAAGGGTGAGTAAGCCTTCACAAGGATAGACGAAAGCCCTGAATCTGCCATCTCTCGAAAGGGTAAAATTAGGGGGATTGATCGGGGGTGTATAAAGGGAAAATAGGAATAAATAAAGGGATGTAAATAGTGTGCTGAAAATTTCAGCTAAGACAGGACTCGCAGAAATGGTTTCAAGGGGAAAAAAATTCAGATTCGGGAAGGATATAGGAAAGTCGGGTTTTGGGTATGGTTTGTGGTGAGAAAAAACAAGTCCGAGTACGTATTGAGGCTAGAAACGTTGTGTTTTTTTAAAAATGGGTTTGGGATAAATACTGAGGGGTGGGGTGGGGGAGTTGGCCCTACTAGCTTGTGCTGTTGGGTTGGTACAGTGCTCCATCCTTGAGGGGGATGACAGACTGGGTTTGGTATTGGGATAATTGGGGGGGGGGCCCATTGTCTAATCCTTGGGGGAGACATGGCCTGCTTGCATGGGTCGAGGCCTGTTGCAGTTTTCCCTGTGAGGGGGATGGTGTTCAACTGCCTATATGGAAATTTGGGGCCCCCCTCTCTTCCATATTTGGCTCAACAAAGGGGGGGGTACAGCAGAGTGCTAACCTTACTTGTAGATGCTGATAGTAAAAAAAACCTGTATGCGTCTACCCCGACCCTTTAGAAACATTTGAGCTAGCCGCCCACAGCATTCTGAATATAGCTCAGAGGGAAAGAAAGGACGGTTTGGCCTGGATTGAGTCTAACTTAGGGACAGGAAGGCCTGTGCACTTTCAGGGCACTACTCTTTTTAAAAAATCTGGAAAACGGCACGCCACAAGGAGCCTTCTATTTCACAGCGTACACAGCTCTTCCTATGCTGGATCTTGCCGTCGTAGTAAAGGGAAAGTCAAATTTGGAGCGACAAGCTTAGAAAATTTTGGACCAAATTACGCAGTTTGCAAAGGAACTGGCTAAGTCTCGGCCGGGGAAATCTTTGCAATGAGTTTTAAGGGCCCGATCCCCGTGAATGATTACTTTAAGGATATAGAAGTGAGTGGACAGGCTCTACCGTATTGGGAATTACATTGATAAAAAAGCTGACCTTTCAGAAACGACCCAGTTTTTCAGGGCCCGAGCTTACTCAAAAATCAGCCCTGAGAGCCCCTGTGAAGACCGTGTGGGGGGGCAAAGATGTACTTGCTTGTACTTATGCAAAATTATGCTCGCTCATTGATTGGGCACCGGCGTTGTTTCTTTCCCCAAAAGCAGGCACGGGTGGGGTCGTACAAAACCCGGCGATAAGAAAAATATGCTGGGGCCCCATCTGGAACAAAAAAAAGTATGTCTAGATTGAGGCCCCCGGCTTTCCCTTTCCCCGGTGCGAGTAAGATAATAAAAGCCCGCAAAAATAGCCACGATTCTGCACTGGGAGCAAGGGCCCCCCCAAAGAAGGGTATTTACAAACCCTGCACAAGATAACTTTTTGGGTATCCTGGATTCGTTTTTTTTGAGTGATGGGCGGACGCTGTGCCTTCAACTACTCCTTGAGAAGAGTTGTGACCTTCCTGTTGCTGGGTATCATCCACCACCTCCCTGGCGCCCAGATCCAGCCGATGTTTGCGTCTTGCAACTACCCATCTCTAAGCGTCTCTGCAGTCAAGGCACCCTCTGCAGTCATGCTTAGACAAGCATGGCACTGGCAGAGGGAGGCACGTGTTCAGTGTATTTCACAGATGGTTCTGTCGACCCTGACAGGAAGAGGGCAGCAGCTGGACTGTACCACAATGGTCACACACAAGGTTGGTGACTCCCTGACCACTGCACGATCCTTCAAGCTGAGCTTGTGGCGATTCATCAGGCATTGTCACATGCCCTACGACATCAACTCCGACATGTCATACATGTTGATTTCACCTCTGCAATCAATGCCATTTCCCATTCTCAACCACAGGACAATGTTCACCTCATCACATCGATCCTGATTATTATTATTATTATTATTAAAATCAAAAAAGAAGCGCTAAGCAACAAGGACTATACAGCGCTGCAGGGCAGGAAGGAAGCGAGGGCATCAGGTGGCAAAAGGGAGATGGATGAGTAATAGGTTACGGATAACAACGGGGTAGTGGATGGTGAAAGGGTAAAGGGCAGCAAGAGACTGAACTAGAAAGGGCTGAGGGGAGTGCGAAAAGTATCATCAGAGTTTGTGGGTAAATCAGTCGTTGTCAAGAAGTCAATGAGAGGTCAGGATTAAAGGAGGGTCCATCACAAGAAGGGAAAGGGAAAGAGAGAGTAGTAGAACGAAGACGCGTTGGAGGTAAATTTCTGCGTGTCGTTGATAGAGAGGGCAGTCTAACAGAATGTGGCTAATCGATACTGGAACTTGACACTGCTCACAGAGAGGAACAGGGTGCCTTTCCATGAGATACCCATGAGTAAGACGAGTGTGGCCAATGCGAAGGCGGGAGAGAGTGGTCTCCCAACCTCGGCACTGATGACAAGAAGACGGCCAGTAACCTATGCTCGGTTTAATAGAATGAAGTTTGTTACCGAGCAGAGTTGACCAACGTTGTTGCCAACGTTGTTGCCATGCTGGCATCCGGGGAAATGAGGCGGCAGATGATGCAGCCAAGGCAGCCTTAGACTATCCACATGTTGGGATTACTGTCCCCATCAGCCTACGACAGACCAAACTGGTGGCTGCCAGAGCCATGAAACTTATGGGGGAGGTCTTAGGTGATACCCCATCTCAACAGTGGTACCGAGCAGCGACTCAGGGAGAACCCCCTCCATATGATAGATGCTGGTCCAGAGTGCAGTGTACCGCCATCCATCGGCTTCGTTTGGGCTTTCCCACAGCCAAGATGATGGTAGACAAGGCTGAGGAGGAGATGTGCCAGTACTGCCAGCACGTTGTCCAGCGCCCCCTAACACTCTATGTTCTGGAGTGCGAAGTTACTGAGACACTGCACAGGCAACTAGCACTTATATCCTTTCCTGAAGAGGACCCAAAGATGACTGCGGCCACACTAGTGTACCATGGAGTCAACGAACCAGACAAGCTGTTACCTGTGATAACGACATATCCTCCTCCTCTCTAGTGTCCACAGTTAGTACATACGGTGTTGTCGCTTATGAGATGCACCAGTTGAATTGACCAGAAGAGTCCTTGAGCAGCATACATCGCATCATTGTAGAAACCTTGCTCCCTCGGGAGCCAGAGACGGGTCATCGCAAGATTGAGACCCGTGCCAGGACTATGGTCTTGGCGAACATTATAGAGACATACCTATGCTGTATGATGTACGTGGGCAGACACATGGCTTCTGCCGAAAGGAAGAGGTCACGATGTTCCAGGGACATGACGGAGGACTCGGATTTAGAAATGAACGACTCGAATTTAGAAATGTGGGGAGCAATCCTAACGAAGAAGTTGTGAGACCATTCCGTGTCATCAGAGGAAAATTCACCAGATCTGACAAGCCTAACCATGCAGCCAGCGAATACGGAAGGATGAATCAATGTGAACAACAGTAAGACACGCCGTCCCTCCAAGGAGCAGGTAAACCAGCTCAGGTCACCTTCCAGATTCAAGGTAAAGGCTTATGGGGAACACAAAACCCACACCTGGAAACACGGCACAAACTGAGGTTCAAGATATGGTTCAACCAGAGTGAAGAACCAGTACTGACTCCTATCAACAGGGAAATGCATACCACAGACCACTCCTTCACCCTGGAGGAACTGGATTCTCGGCAGGTCACCAAGGGTGTAGTGATGCGATACCCGCTGATGATGCCCACAGAGGCAGTAGCAGCTCACCCCAGTGTCGTGTCAGCTCAGCTGACACGACACTGGCCGGGTTGGTGCAACGCACCAACCCGGCAGGTCCTCATTCAGCATGTAGGATCGCTGCCATACCAGCTGAACCTCGGTTCTTGGGGCAAGTACGATGTCAGGACCTTCACAGCAGAACCAGTTCGCAAAGTGAATATCAAAATGGAATACAATACTGACAGGTTGGTAGGTAAGACACATAGGCAACATTTAGGCAACTTTATTCCGAAACATTTCGCCTACACAGTAGGCTTCTTCAGTCGAGTACAGGAAGTAGGTAGGAGCAGTGAAGACGATGTAATCAGTCCATCACCCTTGAATTCGTGAGGCCTGGAAGACGCCAATAACGAGGCAGCAGGCTATGGCAGAGCATCACCCTCAGCAGACGACGGGTTCAGAGAATCCTGCCATACTGCAGGACTTTCATCAGGCAACTCAGCTCAATGCCCAGGAATTTCCGACCCTTGAAGACTCAACCAGGCGTCATGAACAGGAGCATCCTCCCCCACTATCGCAACGAAGAAACAAAAACATGAGGAACAAGCGGCGCCAACAGGAAACATCTGGGCAACCGCAATCAGCAGACGGCACTACACGAGGCTTTTCCCTCGGGCCATAACATGGCAACACAGGTACTCCTTGCCCGGCACAGCCATTATGCTGGCTGTGCCTGCACCTCACCAGCAGATGCCGTCTACCCAACTTGGCATATAGCAACAGGCCACACAGTGTGCACAGTGAAGAAATACAACCCTCAGCAGTCCCCACAGATTACAACAGCCAAGATAATATCCACTGCTTCGAACCCACCGATAATGCAGGC
>NW_026510638.1:0-14446 GCF_026875155.1 Cherax quadricarinatus | reverse complement strand
TGACAGTTCCACACAAGAGATTGGTGCAAAAACTGGAGGACCAAGCAGGGATAACAGGGAAGGCACTACAATGGATCAGGGAATACTTGTCAGGAAGACAGCAGCGAGTCATGGTACGTGGCGAGGTGTCAGAGTGGGCACCTGTGACCAGCGGGGTCCCGCAGGGGTCAGTCCTAGGACCAGTGTTGTTTGTGGTATTTGTGAACGACATGACGGAAGGAATAGACTCTGAGGTGTCCCTGTTTGCAGATGACGTGAAGTTGATGAGAAGAATTCACTCGATCGAAGACCAGGCAGAACTACAAAGGGATCTGGACAGGCTGCAGACCTGGTCTAGCAATTAGCTCCTGGAGTTCAATCCCACCAAATGCAAAGTCATGAAGATTGGGGAAGGGCAAAGAAGACCGCAGATGGAGTACAGTCTAGGGGGGCCAGAGACTACAAACCTCACTCAAGGAAAAAGATCTTGGGGTGAGTATAACACCAGGCACATCTCCTGAAGCGCACATCAACCAAATAACTGCTGCAGCATATGGGCGCCTGGCAAACCTCAGAACAGCATTCCGACATCTTAATAACGAATCATTCAGGACCCTGTACACCGTGTACGTTAGGCCCATATTGGAGTATGCGGCACCAGTTTGGAACCCACACCTAGCCAAGCACGTGAAGAAACTAGAGAAAGCGCAAAGGTTTGCAACAAGACTAGTCCCAGAGCTAAGAGGTATGTCCTACGAGGAGAGGTTAAGGGAAATCAACCTGACGACACTGGAGGACAGGAGAGATAGGGGGGACATGATAACGACATACAAAATACTGAGAGGAATTGACAAGGTGGACAAAGACAGGATGTTCCATAGATTGGACACTGTAACAAGGGGACACAGTTGGAAGCTGAAGACACAGATGAATCACAGGGATGTTAGGAAGTATTTCTTCAGCCACAGAGTAGTCAGTAAGTGGAATAGTTTGGGAAGCGATGTAGTGGAGGCAGGATACATACATAGCTTTAAGCAGAGGTATGATAAAGCTCACGGCTCATGGAGAGTGACCTAGTAGCGATCAGTGAAGAGGCGGGGCCAAGAGCTCGGACTCGACCCCCGCAACCTCAACTAGGTGAGTACAACTAGGTGAGTACACACACAGGGGCCAGGATCTGAGTCTCTGCCCCTGCAACCACATATAGGTGAGTACACATATATCTCACCCGCTCTCTTACTCTCGCCCTCTCCTTTCATTTTCCTCGTTCTATCCCTCTCTGCTATCCTCCTCTTTCTCCTCTTATTCCTCCTCCTTTTCTCCCTCCTCCACTTCCCCTTCCTCCTCCACCTCCTCTTCTTCCTCTTGCTCTTCTTCCTCCTCCTCTTCCTTCCCCGCCTTTTCCTCCTCCTCCTCTTTCTCCTATCCCTCTTTCCCCACTTTTGCCTCTCCCCCATCATTCCCTCTCTCCTGATTTCTCTCTCTCCCCTCTTCCCTCTTTCGCTTTTCACTCCTCCCTTGCTCTCTTTACTCTCCTCTCTCTCTCTCTCTCTCTCTCTCTCTCTCTCTCTCCTCTCTCTCTCTCTCTCTCTCTCTCTTCTCTCTCTCTCTCTCTATCTAACTATGCATTTCAATCTCTCTCATCTTCCATTCAGCTTCCTTCTCCTCTTCCCCAATCTTCACCCTCCCCCTCCCCTGCTCCCCACTAGCCTTTCTCTCACTTCCTTTCCCTCTCTCTCCTTGCACCCCCCTGTCCCACTCTATGCATACCACACATTACACACACACACACACACACACTAACTAACACACACACACACACACACACACACACATGGTACGTAATGATGTATCACAGTGAGCACCTGTGACGAGCGGGTCCCACAGGGGTCGGTCCTAGGACCAGTGCTATTTTTGGTATATGTGAACGACATGACGGAAGGGTTAGACTCAGAAGTGTCCGGGTTTGCAGATGATGTGAAGTTAATGGGGGAAAATAAATCGAGGGACCAGGAGGATTCAAAGAGACCGGGACGACTGGACCCCTTCCAGCAAAGGCTTCTCAAAATTTAATCCTGCCAAATGCAAAGCATGAAGATAGGGGAAGGGCACAAAAGACCACAGACAGAGTATACTAGGTGGCCAAAGACTGCAAACCCTCACTAAAGGGAGAAAGATCTTGGGGGGAGTATAACCCCGGCATGTCCCCGGAAGCACACACATCAGATAACTGCTGCACTTTGGGGCCCCTGGAAAACCCTGAGAACAGCTTTCCGATCCCTTTTAGAAGGAATCATTCAAGACACTTAAAACCGGTATTCAGGCCCAACGGATAGCGCACCTGTTTGGAACCCGCATTTGTAAAGCACGTCAAGAAACTAGAGAAAGTACAAGGGTTTTGCGACAAGGTTATTTTCCGAGCTTGGGGGGAAGCCCATAAAGAAAGATTAAGGAAATCGGCCTGACCCACTGGAGGCAGGAGGGTCAGGGGAGACATGAACGACATAAAAAATTGCGGGGAAAATAGACAAGGGAAAAAGACAGTGTTCCAGGGGGGGACACAGAAACGAGGCCACAATTGGGAAGTTAAGACACAAATGATCAAGAGTAGTAAAAAAGTTTTCTTCATATAAGTTGTAAGGCAGGGGAATTTGCCTAAAAAAGACGTAGGAGGCAGGAACCAAACACAGTTTTTAAGCGGGGTTTGAAAAAGCCATGGACGGGGAGAGAGGGGGCCCTTTATAAACCGGTGAAGAGGCGGGGCCGGAGCTGGGACCGACCCCCAACCACAAATAGGGAACAAATGGGTGAGACAACACAACACACAACCTTCACCTTGAGTATGCAGAATTGAGGACTTCACATGTAAAGACCCCTTTGGGCCGCGTCATGGGGTTTTTGATTTCGAATACACAGTAGAGTACAAGTGGGGGGGGGAAAGAAGGCCAGGACAAATGAAACCAAACTAAAAGAAAGGGGGACTACAGGGAAAATGAGGAATTTCCCTGAACGAGGTCCAGGGGGACAGAGAACTGGCGGGGAAACCCAGTTAAAAGATGAGGGAAATATGTAGAAACAGTGTGCAAGGGGGCTGAGGAGAGGTTTGTACCGGGGAAACAGGAATAAAAAACCCGGATGACCCATGGTTCACCGAAAGGTGCAAGGGGAAAAAAACCAAAAAGTTTGGGGAATGGAAGAAATATAAAGGAAAAGGGGACCCAGGAAATAAGGAGAGCATCTAGAGCCAGAAATGAATATCACAGATAAGAAGGGATGCCCAACGAAAATATGAAAACGACAAGCAGCGAAAGCCAAATCTGCCCCAAAAGCTGTTTTTTAAAGCCACATCAGGAGGAAAAAAACACAAGGACCAGGAAAACAGGCTAAAAAGGGAAAGGGACGAGGAGAAAAAACAAGAAATGCTCTGAAGTATTGAAAAACTCAACAAGAGATTTAAAGAAGTGTTCAAGAGGAAACAGAATGGGCTCCAAAAGACGGAAGGGGGGGGCACACCCCCCAGGGGCTGGACACAGTACACACAACCCGGAAAAAGTGGGAGGCTTCGAGTGAGCAGATACCCCAAAGGGAAGGGGCCAGTAACATCTTCCATGGTTCCTGAGAGGGGAGCAAGGGGGGCTATGTGTACCTTAACAAAATATTCAATAAATCTATCAAAACAGGGGGGATTTCCTAAGGGATGGAAAACAGCAAATGTATCCCAAACTTTAAAAAAGGAGACAGACACGAAGCACTACAGACCCGTGTCCTGAATTTTATATATGCAAAATCAGGGAAAGATTTCAGGAGAAGAGTGGGGGAACACCCAAAAGGAAGATCTCATCAACAGCAGCCAACATGGGGTTTAGGGATGGGAAATCCCGTGTCACAAACCCACTGGGGTTCTATGAAAGGGACAGCAGTAAGAAAGAGAGAGAGGGGGGGGGGATTACACTTCTTGGGGCAAGAAGGCATTTGCAAAAGTTTCCCCCAAAAAAGATTAGTGCAAAAAATGGAGACCAAGCAGGGATAACAGGGAAGGGACTACAAGGATCAAGGAATCTTGTCAGGAAGACAGCAGCGAGTAATGGACGGGCGGGTTCAGAGGGCACCTGTGACCGCGGGGTTCCACAGGGGTAGTCCGGACCCTGCTGTTTCTGGTATTTTTGAACGCAAGACGGAAGGAAAAAACCCGAGGTTTCCCTGTTTTTCAGATACGTGAAAATTTATGGAAGAATTTATTCGATCGAAGACCAGGGAGAATAAAAAAAGGGATCTGGACAGGGTGCAACCCGGTCCAGCAAAGGCTCCTTTTAGTTCAATCCCCCCAATAAACGAAAATCATGAAGATTGGGGAAGGGCAAAGAAAACCGCGACGGGAAAAAGCTAGGGGGGGGCCAGAGCTACACAACCTCACTCATGAAAAAAGATCTTGGGGTGAGTATAACACCAGGCAATGCTCCTGATGCTGCTAATCAACAATTACTGATGTTTACAGCATATGGGCGCCTGGCAAACTCAGAACAGCATTCCGAACTTCTTAATAAGGAATCAGTTCACGGATCCTGTACACTGTGTACGTTATGCCCATTTGGAGTATGCAAGCACCAGTTTGGAACCCACATCTTAAGCCTGGCATGTAAAGGAACTAGAGAAAAGTGCAAAGATTTGCAGCTAGAATAGTCCCAGAGCTTAAGAGTTGTCCTACGAGGAGATGTTAAGGGAAAATCAACCTGACTACACTGGACAAACAGGAGAGTAAGGAGGGGCTTGTTAACGACAATATTAATAATGCTGAGAGATTCGATAAGGTGGACAAAGAAAGGACTGTTCCAGAGACTGGGCACAGCAACACGGGGGACACTGTTGGAAGCTGAAGATCCACAGATGAATCACCAGGGATGTTAGATAGTATTTCTTCAGACACAGGAGTAGTCCCCCCAAGGAAGTGGAATAGTTGCGTGGACAGCGAATATAGTGGAGGCAGGATCCATACATAGCTTTAAGCTGAGGTACGATAAAGCTCAGGGTTCGTGGAGAGTGACCATAGTGCGACAGTGAAGGGCCGGGGCCTGGAGCTTGGACTCGACCTCTGGCAACCTCAACTAGGTGAGTACAACACCAGACTTCTCTCTCTCTCCTGTAAATACCTGGATATAGCTGGGGAGGAAGCATTGGAGCAGAAACTCCAGTAAAAGGGAGAAGAGTGGGGAAGAAAAGATAGAAGAAGTTCAGCAAGAAAATGGAGATGTGGATAGCTTGCACAGAGCAAGACAATGGAAGCTACAACGCCATATCAGCAAGAGCTAGGTACAGTGCTTAGAGAAACTGTAAACTTGAAAAACAGCCTAAAGAACAAAGAAGAGTTACAGCCATGACATCAGAAACTTCTATACAGTCATAGGACGAGGGGACTGTAGGGAGCAATCGAGCTATTCTGTATGCACAAGGCGCTATCAGACCCATGTGTGGCCCAGGAAAAGACGAAGAGCACTCAAGAACAATTGAAGGGACTAAAGCACAATGTAGGAGCTAAGCCTATATGCATACAATCTAACAGACAACTGCAGTGCGCAAGGACACAGTTGATCAGGGAAAGAAAGACCATGAGCACAGGGGCATCAGCCATGGAAAGAATCAATGGAAGGAAACGCTCTCAATGGAAGGATCTAATTCACTCGGGGATGCAAAGGGAGATGCAAGTTGGTTGGAAGAAAGGGAAGAGGTCAGTTTTTGTCTATTGGGCTCTCAAGGAAGGGGAAAAACCTATGATCAAAGAAAAACAGAGAAATAAAGTGATTGAAAGTATCATGAAAGCAATAGGTGAGGCGACATGATCCTGCTGATAATTTTTGGTGAATGGTTGGTTTGCAAGAAGAAAAAAAGGCCAGACAAAGTCATTTTTCAAGGCAGAATCTGCTGGAAACAGGATCCTGCAGGATTTAAAGTCTACTAAGGACAATCAGGTGTAATGGAGGTGTACCTCGATTGAGACAATACAAGAAGAAAGGATGATACTGAAGAGAGGTTACAAAGATGAAATGGAACGAGAGGCAATGTCGGAGAGGAAGAACTCAGACTCAGGTAGAGAGCAACACTCTCCTCGAAACACCCCACAGAAGTAATCCTAAACCATGACAACTGAACTATCTGATTCAAAACCACACACTGTTCCCTCTGTCCCCACACCCAACATCACAAACCCCACACACCACAACCCCCGAGGCCCCTTGCAAGGGCTTCCAACTCAACCCAAAACCCCACTATCTCTCTGTCCCACGTTGTAGAAAAGATTTGGAATGTTGGTTATGCGAATGCAGATGAAATAGGTATAAATGTGAGGAAAATGCCCTTGAAAAAATCAATGAGTCATCCCCAGAACATCATAGCAGTCAAGAAATGAAATTTTCACTGAGGCAATAATAGAGGCAATCTTTTCCACCTGGATATCAGATTCTACATAAGAACATAAGAAAGGAGGAACATGCAGGAGGCCTGCTGGGTCCATACTAGGCAGGTCCTTTACAACTTCATCCCACTAACAAATCATTTGCCCAACCCAAATTTTCTATGCCACCAAGAAATAAGCTCTGATGTGTAAGTCCCACTAAAATCCAAACCCCTCCCACTATGTTACTTATCCACCTTGATTTGAAAACTTACACAAAGTACCAGCCTCATAACCAACTAGGTTAGTAGGACTGTTACCACTATCAACTACCCTATTTCCAACCAATACTTTCATATGTCCTTTCTTAAATCTAAACTTATGTCTAATTTAAATCCAATTACTGCGGGTTCTCTCTTGGAGAGACATCCTCAAGACATTATTATTATCCCCTTTATTAATACCTATCTTCCACTTATACCCTTCGATCAGGTCTCCCCTCATTCTTCGTTTAACAAGTGAATGTAACTTAAGAGTCTTCAATTCTTTCTCATAAGGACGATTTCTAGCTGTGTATTAATTTAGTCATCCTACGCTGAATGTTTTAACGTATTTATGTCATTTGTAATTCGGAGACTGAACTGAGCTGCATAATCTAGGTGAGGCACTTACTAATGATGTATAAGCTGCAGTTTGCACCTCGGACTTCTGTTTGCTTACCACTTCTTGATATAAATCCAGTAATCTATTTGCCTTATTACGTACGCTTTTGGCTATTGCTGTTTTTGGGTTTAAAGGTTGCTACTCACCATACCCCAAGTCATTTTCACCAATCTGTATGGGCTAAGTTCTACATATTTAATTTATAAGTTCTAGGGTTATGGGGCACTCCAAGCTCAGAACCTTTACTTTATTCTACATTGAACTGCCTCTGCCACTTTTCTGACCAAGAATAGAGTTTGTTTAAATCCTCTGAAGTTCACCTAAACATCTACCGTTTAAATCAATTATACTACCTATCTTTGTGTCACGGCGAATTTGCTCATATCACTAGTAATTCCTCATCATGATCATTGTTATATTATAAAACAACAACGAGGCCCAAGATGTCCCTGTGGAACGCCACTTGTTACAGATCCCACTCTGATTTTTTTAACCCATTTATGAAACTCTTCTGCTTCTGTACTGTGAGCCATGACCTACGTTCCTCGAGTGCACTTTTCCCCAATGCCATGAGCTGTCACTTTCTTTAAACAGTCTATTGGTGCGGAAACTCTATCTAAAAGCCTTACTAAAAATCTAAGTAAATACTAGCAAATTCTTTATTTGTGGTCAAAAGCCTCAAAAGCTTTACTGAGAAAGTTAATATAATTAGTTAGACAGACGGCCTCTTGTGAAATCCATGCTGAGTATCATTAATCAAGCTTGCTTATCGTGCATGGCTTCTTATAATTTGAACTATAATGTCCTAGTCATTTGCCACAATTGAGGTCAGGCTATTGGGCGTTAATTTGACGGTATCGACTTGTAACCCTGTTTTAAAAATAGGGGTTAACATTAGCCATCTTCCACAATATCAGACACTCACATGTTTGAAGAGATATATTAAAAATATTGTTACTGGTTCCCAGAGTTCCATTTTGCATCCTTAAGAACCCTGAAAATACTCATCAGGACCCCCGGCGTTTTTTATTTTGCTTCATCCTGTCTATTGCTTCAAACCATCTCAATTGTGTACTGTGATGTTACATAATTTTTCTTCTAGCCACTCCGCCGTAAAAAAATAATTATGGAATATGTTAGTGTCTTCCTGTGTAAAAAAAACTGAGAGGAAAATAAGCTATTTTAAAAAATCAAGCTACCATTTCATTCTCTTAGTCAGTAAGGTGCCCATAATTATTTTTTAAGGGGGACCTATCTTATCTCTAACTTTTGTTCTTCTATAGCCCTGGAAAAATTTTGGCGTTAGTTTTAGAATCCCCAGCGACTTTAATTTCAATGTCCTTTTAGCATTTTCTTATCCTTTTTAATTGTCCACTCTTTATAATGTCAATATACTGATTCATAAGATGACCCTTCACCTCTTTTGATACGCTTTAAATTCCTTCTTTATGCCCTAGTAGATATTTGAGCCTATTATTCATCCATTTTGGGTCATTTCTATTTGATCTAAATGCTCTTATATGGGATAAACGCTCTTTGTGGCAGATCGTATAAGTGTTCAGAAAAAAACTGTCATATTGAAAGCTCTCCTCCTTATCCCAGTGAACAGTTAGTTGTTCTCTAAGCCCATCGTAATCTGCTTAAGCGAATATCTGGGACTGTTACTGAGTTATCGCTTACTATCGTACTTTCCATTCAATGACTAAATGTAATTTGATTTGGTGGTCGCTAGCAACCAGTCTCTGAATTTTCTAAATTATTAACAAGGGATTCATTGTATGCAATAACTAAGTCAAGCAGGTTATTTCCCCTTGTAGGTTCTGTCACAAACTGCTTCAAAAAAACAATCCTGAAGACTTCTCAAGAAGTCGTATGATTCTAAATTTCCAAGCTCAAGGAATTCCAATCAGACAACTGGACTAAAGTTAAAGTCTCTAGAATTACTACATTATCGTGCCTTGTGGCCTTAATTTCCTCCAATAGTAGTTTCCCTTGGTCCTATCTAAGTTTGTGGGGAGGTATTTCACTCCTAATCAGTTTTCATGCACCCTTGAAAATTCTATCCAAACAGAATCTGTATGTGTTACTTCAGACTTAATACACGTTTTTATGCAAACTAGTTCAAGCGATCTCGGACATTACAATACCACCCCACCCCCCCTCCCAATACTTCTATCTTTTGGGAACAATTTAAACCCTGATATATGACTTAGCAGGCATGTACCGACTTTTTGTAATTAAACCACGTTCAGTTAAGGCAAAATACAATCAATGTTTCCCTCTACACTAGCAACTAATCTAAACTCGTCCATCTTATCCTAGCACTACGGCAATTAGCATAATTAACATATGAAAGACTCTCCTTTCTTCTTTACCCTTCCATGCTCATTTCTATTTATTCTACTAAACATTTGTCTGTCCTTATCACCCAAAGGTTCCCTGGCTTTTCTATATCTATCTCGTTTTTATTATTACTAGTTCCCTAGAACTGTAATATACTCAACTGGGACATTCACTGTTCTTTTCCTGCGAAACCCATACCACTAACTTATTCATAGTTTAAAGCCTTACTGTTCCCTCCACTTGCAGTTGCCAGTGCTCCCACACCTCACATAGTTAGTGAACCCCATCCCTAGCATACATGTCATTTTGCCTAGAAGAGGTCCCAAGTTGTCAATGAATGTTACGGCATTTTCATTACTGTATTTGTCAGCAGCAATTGACACCAATTGCATGGACAACCCATTATTTCCAACATCCCCCTCCTTTGGCAAAATACCACATATGAGAGGGTTCCCACCTCGTTTTAATTATTTCTACTGCTGACCTATACCTGCTACTCAGGTCATCACTCCTACGTCTGCACATCGTTGGCCTCCACTCTGTGAAGATAATAGGATTGCTCCCATTACCTTCTCATGATGCATCCAGGACGGCTAAACAATTTCCTCCATCCGCCAAGGAAGCAAACTCTTCTGTCTTCCTACTCATCGTCCTTCAAGCAGAACGCCTATCCTATACCTAACTTGGCTACTCCCAACAACAACAATATTCGTACCTTCCTAAATGTCTTTCGTCGTGACGTTCCCAGTATTCGACCTCACATTCGTCGGGTAGCAATGAGAATGTATTGGATGTTCCAACAACAGTTTTCCACGGCAGTCTTTTCTTCTTCATCGTTTCTCTTTCATTCCTCTTCTGAATCGTCAAACTTCTTTCCCTGCTGTCAGACACTGACCAGTTTCCGCTTCTTGACCTGAGGACTCAAAAACAGGAGGACTACTCGAATCTTATTGTTTTCCTCGGTCAGGTCGCCGAATTTCCATTTTCGCCACTCAATTGTTCCTTTAGCTGTTGGTAAAGTTGTCGATGGAGGGCTTTCTTGCTTCAATTCTAGAGAGCGCGCAAACAGGTCTTCACAGAAGCCATGATACACGTCAACATGCGCAAAGCCAACTCAATCAGGAGCTTACTTAGCCAGCACGTCCGCACGGCCCTAAACCGGAGGCGAACAAGTGTTGAAGAAAGAGTTGAAGATTCTTTGTAACAAGATCCCATGATGCTGCAGTGTCCTGAAATGTGATGAAATGGTTTGAATAACGACAAAGTTGAAAGATGAGACACTTATGCTGCTTATGGGATTCTTTAAGAATTCTTCAACACTTGTTCAATCTTTGACGAGATAACCATATTCGCAAGTGGATTGTACCACTATGCCCAGCCTCCGCCTGCTTCACCCTCACCTCATACAGTATTTAAAGCTACCGTCTACGGCCCTATGCTGTACATTCTACAAGATTGATGGACTGAACACATCGACTCCAGGCTGAGGGACTTATTACCTCATACTCCTCCTCTCCTTACGCCTTCCTCTTTGTATTGGACTGATGAAGCCACTGTGTGGCGAAACGTTTCCTGAATAAAGATTCCCATATGCTGCATAAGTGTCTCAATCTTCAACTTGTCGGTTTTTCAAACCATTCATCACGTGGTGAGGTGTCAGAGTGGGCGCCTGTGACCAGCGGGGTCCCACAGGGGTCAGTTCTAGGGCCAGTGCTGTTTCTGGTATTTGAGAACGACATGACAGAAGGAATAGACTCCGAAGTGTCCCTGTTTGCAGATGACGTGAAGTTGATGAGAAGAATTCATTCGATCGAAGACCAGGCAGAACTACAAAGGGATCTGGACAGGCTGCAGACCTGGTCCAGCAATTGGCTCCTGGAGTTCAACCCCACCAAGTGTAAAGTCATGAAGATTGGGGAAGGGCAAAGAAGACCTCATACGGAGTACAGTCTAGGGGGGGGCCAGAGACTACAAACCTCACTCAAGAAAAAAGATCTTGGGGTGAGTATAACACCAGGCACATCTTCTGAAGCTCACATCAACCAAATAACTGCTGCAGCATACAGGCGCCTAGCAAACCTCAGAACAGCATTCCGACATCTTAATAAGGAATCGTTCAGGACCTGTACACCGTGTACGTTAGGCCCATATTGGAGTACGCGGCACCAGTTTGGAACCCACACCTAGCTAAGCACGTAAAGAAACTAGAGAAAGTGCAAAGGTTTGCGACAAGGTTAGTCCCAGAGCTAAGGGGTATGTCCTACGAGGAGAGGTTAAGGGAAATCGACCTGACGACACTGGAGGACAGGAGAGATAGGGGGACATAATAACGACATACAAAGTACTGAGAGGAATTGACAAGGTGGACAAAGACAGGATGTTCCAGAGATGGGACACACCAACACAGTTGGAAGTTGAAGACAAAGATGAATCACAGGGATGTTAGGAAGTATTTCTTCAGCCCCAGAGTAGTCAGGAAGTGGAATAGTTTGGTAAGCGATGTAGTGGAGGCAGGATCCATACACAGCTTTAAGCAGAGGTATGATAAAGCTCACGGTTTAGGGAGATTGACCTAGTAGAGACCAGTGAAGAGGCGTGGCCAGGAGCTAGGACTCGAGCCCTGCAACCTCAACTAGGTGAGTACAACTAGGCGAGCACACACACACACACACACACACACACACACACAAACACAAACACAAACACACACACACACACACACACACACACACACACACACACACACAAAGACGAGATGTTCCAGAGATGGGACACAGAAACAAGAAGTCACTATTGGAAGTTGAAGACTCAGATGAATCAAACGGATGTTAGGAAGTGTTTCTTCAGTCATTGAGTAATTAGGCAGTGGAATAGTCTAGAAAGTGACGTAGTGGAGGCGGGAACCATGCTTAGTTTTAAAACGAGGTTTGATAAATCGCATGGAGCAGGGAGATAGAGGACCAAGTAGCAATCAGTGAAGAGGCAGGGCCAGGAGCTATTTTTTTTTTTACACAGGGTTTGGCAAGGTAAAGGATCTCTAGCTTTATTGACAAGCTATTTACAGGTTAAATATTCCTAACTTTATTGGCAAGCTAAGAGCTGTTACCTACATCAACTCATTTGAAAGCATTTTTGTTGTTATGAGACATACAAGTAGGGAACAGGATGAAGTTGGAGCCATCTGTGGGCCAGCATTTTTATTTGATCAACTGTCTTTATCTCCTTAACATCATTATGCTATACGAATGTGTTCCATACTCGAGTCATCCTGGGTATATATGATCTCAGATGGAGTGATGTTCTGGAGAAGGGTACAGCCAGAGTGAAGTTGCTGCTTTCTGCCCGTCTTGTGGCATAAAAGCTTGTCTCACGCTGTCCTCGAAGTGGATCCAAGTGCGGTACTTTAACAATATTGGCCTTGTACATAACAGTAAGGCCTCCCACATCCCTCCTGTGTTGAAGGCTCTGCTGAAATGACAGATCTATCCAGGATGGGTCCAGGCGAGAGATAAGATGTCTTGCTCTGTTCTCTACTCTGTCAAGCAGTCGTAGATGAGAGGGGGGCAGGCAAACCAAGAAAGTGGAGCATACTCAAGGTGTGAGCGTACTTGTGCCTCGTACAGAATCTTGCAACCCCTACTGTCAAGCAGATGCGAGATACGGCGAAGTGCTGTAAGCTTCCTGGCTGCCTTGTTTGCAAGATTTACAACATGGCTCTTCATGGTTAGTTTGGAGTCAAATTTCACCCCAAGGATATCAACTTCTTCTCCAGGTGCCAACACCCTCCCATTCATCCTTACTACTGTACCAGCATTACCATCATGGTGCCGAGAGGCGATCATCATTTGCGTTCTCTCAGGTGCAAATGTTACTTGCCATCTATTTCCCCAAGCTGATATAGCTCTTAGCTGGTGATTGATGTAGCTTAGAGCAGCTGGCATTTCTTCTCTTGGATAAGTGAATGTCAGTGTACAGTCGTCTGCATATGCATGTGATTCTGGGATGAGATGAAAAATGTCGTTGAAGTAGACATTCCATAACAATGGTCCCAGCACGCTTCCTTGTGGAACACTTGCCCCAATAGGATGTCTTGCTGATTCCGTTCCATTGAGAACTACACTTAGAGATCTACCATGAAGGTAATCACTGAGGAGATATAGCATAGAGCCTGCAATTCCCAGTGCTTGAGGTTTTGCTAAGAGGCCCTGGTGCCACATCCGGTCGAAAGCGCCAGCAATGTCCAGTGCTACCACACAGCTGACTTTGGATTCATCCAGCGACTGGTGCCACTTAGTGGAGAGGTTTAACAACAGATCAGCAGCAGAGTAACCTTTCCTGAAACCATATTGACGATCACAAAGTAGTGAGTGGTAGTCAAAAAACTCTGTCATTTATCTTGAGATTATTGTCTCAAGGATCTTACCAGTGATTGACAGGAGTGACACTGGTCTGTAGTTGCTGATTTCTGCTCTGCTCTTCTTTTTGTGAACAGGGACTACATTTGCCTCTTTCCATAGAGAGGGCCATTTACACTGTACTAGGCAGTGCTGAAAGATGCGAGTTAGAGGTGCTGCTTGCTGGTCTGCACATCTTCTCAGCAATCTTGGGCTCAACTTGTCTGGGCCCACAGCCTCTTCTTGGTCAAGCGATTTAAGATCCCAACAGAACGAGGTGAGTAGTCTACACGCACAACCTGGCTATGGGAAAGAGGTAATTGGCCAGCCCTTTGCTCTGAGCTCGCCACCACCTATTGGAATGCTCTTCTTCAAGGGGATATTGACAACCAAGTGAAAGCCTTCACTGGACACATCCTTAATCTACAACAAGAACACATTCCTCACCGACAATATGTGACGAAGCCTACAGATCAGCCTTGGTTTGGCTTTCGTTGTAGAGAGGCTGCTACTGCTAAGTACAAAGCATGGCGAAGGTATAAGAGACATCCTACCACCTATAACAGGAACTTGCACAAGCAAGCCTGTAGGCATATGGGTGACGTTCAAAAGTGGGCCATTGCTAAACTGGAGGTGGACACTAAAAGAAAGCTAGCATCAGGTAGGGTAGGCTCCAAAACCT
>NW_026510637.1:0-13576 GCF_026875155.1 Cherax quadricarinatus | reverse complement strand
CAGTTCCCTTCTTAGTGCGCATGTTCCCTTCTTAGTGCAGCTAGCACCAGCAACTTTTTTTCTACACAGCACAGTTCTTTTTTCGCTTTTCTAGTTTTTTGGTCGGGGCGGGCATAGCTGCCCTTGTAGTGAAGCTATCTGCTTCATAAAGCAGATATCTCTTTGTGCAGCATGGCTTTACATAGTGCGCATTGCTTATTTTAGTGCAGAACAGCATCTTCTCCCAGTATATGCAGCATAGATCGCTCTTAGTACATTTCTCCCTCTCAGTGCAGCATATTTCGCTCTCTGTGCGCTAGCTTGCTCCCCTGTGAGCATAGTTCACTCTAAGTGCATCATAGTTCGCACTCAGTGCAGCGTAGCTCGCTCTCTGTGCAGCATGTTCGCTCTCAGTGTAGCATAGTTCGCTCTTGTGCAGCATAGTTCGCTCTCAGTGTAGCATGTTCGCTCTCAGTGCAGCATGCTCGCTCTCTGTGCAGCATAGTTTGCTCACAGTGTAGCATAGTTCGCTCAGTGTAGCTAGTTTTGCTCACAAGTAGCATAGTTCGCTCACAGTGTAGCATAGTTCGCTCACAGTGTAGCATAGTTTGCTCACAGTGTAGCATAGTTTGCTCACAGTGTAGCATAGTTCTCTCACAGTGTAGCCTGTTCGCTTTTCAGCGTAGCATAGCTTGCTCAAATGTAGCATAGTTCGCTCACAGTGTAGCATAGTTTGCTCACAGTGTAGCATAGTTTGCTCACAGTGTAGCATAGTTCGATCACAGTGTAGCATAGTTTGCTCACAGTGTAGCTTGTTTGCTCACAATGTAGCACAGTTCGTCACAGTGTAGCATAGTTCGCTCTCAGCGTAGCATAGCTTGCTCACAATGTGGGCATAACTCGCTCACAGTTGTAGCATAGTTGCTCACAGTGTAGCATAGCTTGTCACATTTGTAGCATAGTTCTCTCACAGTGTAGAAATAGCTTGCTCACAGTGTGGGCATAGTTCGCTCTCAGTGTAGCATAGTTCGCTCACAGTGTACCCATAGCTTTGCTCACAGTGTAAGCATAGTTCGCTCTCAGTGTAGCATAGTTCGCTCACATTTGTAGCATAGTTCGCTCACAGTGTAGCATAGCTTGCTCAGTGTAGCATAGTTCGCTCAAAAATGTAGCATAGGTTTGTTGCTCACAGTGTAGCATAGTTTGCTCACAGGGGTAGCATAGTTCGCTTCAGTGTAGCATATTTCGCACTTAGTGCAGCATAGTTCGCTCACAGTGTAGAAATAGTTCACTCTCATTTGTAGCAGTAGTTGCTTACAGTGTAGCATAGTTTGCTCACATTTGTAGCATATTTTTGCTACACTGTAGCATAGTTCGCTCACAGTGTAGCATAGTTCGCTCTCAGCGTAGATTTTTTCGCTCTCATCGTTGCATATTTTGCTCACAGTGTAGCATAGTTTGCTTAGTTTTAGCATAGTTTGCCCCAGTGTAGATAGTTTGTCTCAGTGTAGCATAGTTTGCTCAAAACTGTAGCATAGTTCGTCACAGTGTAGCTTTAGTTTGTCACAGTGTAGCATAGTTTGCTCACAGTGTAGCATAGGTTGCTCACAGTGTAGATAGTTTGCTCACAGTGTAGCATAGTTTGCTCACATTTGTAGCATAGTTTTGCTCACAGTGTAGCATATTTTGCTCAGTGTAGCATAGTTTGCTCACAGTGTAGCATAGTTTGCTCACAGTGTAGCATAGTTTGCTCACAGTGCCCAAGTCGTGTGGAGGATCTAGTCTTAACACCGGGATTTGTCCCTTCTTTGCTCTCCCCTCCCCCCCTCTCTCTTGCCCCACACAAACAATAATAATAACACCGACTCCAGGATTTAAAAGGCCTAGTAGCACCCACCCCTAAATTTAAACTCTTTTCCCCACTAAAAATAACGTTCCGGGGAGTCAAGCCTGGGACCAGCTTTCTTTTCCTAAACTCTTCACACATCTCTCTATTGATTGGGGGTGGTGTTGGAGCAGCAGGTGGGGGTTTGGTTTCCAAACCCAAAAACATCTAGCACAAAGTTTAGGACAGTAAATTGGGTTGCTGCAAAATTTCTCTTTTAATGGTCACTTGCAGCCCCCAGGAACGTGCTAAATTTTCCTCCCCGGGCGCCTTTTGTGCCCCGCTGCCCAACTGCGCACAGAGGGACGCCTGCATTGTCCCTTGGGCCCGGAAAAGGGAGGCCCCCTTTGGCGGAGGGGAAAGGGGCCCCGCCACTAGGGGTTTGGTTTACATTTCCCCCTTTCACAGCTGTTCAGGGGGGGGCCCCTTGCCATTAGTGTGTTGAGGTTTTAGTTTTGTGTGCTTCCCCTCTTTCCTGGCGATTGTAGAAAAGTGGCGAGGCAGTGGCGATAAAGCGTTTTTGGGGCCCATTTGTGTGAGGGTTTTTTGTGTTTAAGAGTCACTGAAGGAGTGACGGTTTTTCACTCAGTGAGGCTTAGAGTGATAAAAACCAAAACCTGGCTGGGACGGGCTGCTATCCCTTTCCCCAGCCTGCTCATATATACTCAGGTAAGGTGGGTTGGGGATGGGCCCGGAGGGGGGGCCGGGGGGGGGGCCCGGGGGAGGGGGGGGCCAAAGGTTTGGAATTTGGGGTGGGAAGGGGTAAGGTTTAAAAAAAACGGTGGTTGGGGATTTTTAGATAAGATAAGATAAATTTGGGTTCGGTTTTTTAAACCCCCGGGGGGTTAGCCACCGGGGTTTAACCCCAAGAAAGTCAGTCCCGTCATCGAGGACTGTCTAATTTTATTTCCATTGGGGTCCCTTAATCTTGTCCCCCGGGATGCGAAAAAACCCCGGGTCGACAAAACACCCAGGAAACCTATTTGGGGGCTAGGTGAACAGGCAAAACAGGGTAAGGAAACGGGGCGAAATTTTTTTCCACCCCCCGGGAATCAAACCCCGGGGCCCCCTCCGTGTGTAAAAGCGGGAGCTTTAGCCACCAGGCACCGAAGCGGGTGGAATGGGCGGGGGCCCGGGGAGTGGGTGGAAGGTGGAAGGCAGGCAGTGTGAATGGAGGATGGGTGATGTGGGGGGAGGGTGAGTGGCGTGGGGGGGGTCGGCTGTGGGGGCAGGGGGGGGGTGTGTTTTGTGGGGAGGGGGGTGATGTGGGTGGGGGCGAGTGGAGTGTTTCCCTGGGTCACTTCGGGGGGGTCAGCGCCCCGGGGCACGGTCCCAGACTAGGCCTGGTTGCTGGTGATCAAACAAGCTGTTACCCCCCGCCGCCCGTATATACCTTACCTCGGTTCGAAAAAATCTTTTTACTCCCCGGGGCCGGCCCTGGGCCAGGCTCGTCTGGTATTGCCAAAATCAACCCGGGGTTGCGTCCCCCTTTCCCCCTTACTATACAAATGGTTGATCTGGCACCCGTAAGATACTTGTCCAGTGTCTTATGCACCCCTAACCCGGCTATCAGGAAAATGCTTTTTAGGAATCTGTCGAGTTCCCCCTTTAAGGGGAGTGGAGTTTGTTGGGGATTTTCTTATGAGGGGGTGGTCACAGACCGGGCCCCCGGGGGGGGGTTGACCCCCGAAACCTCTCCAGGTATGCCTGAAGGGGAGGGTTGTTGAGTCGTGGTGTTTAGTCGGGGGAATAATACCCCTTGTCTTTTAATAACATGCCATAAATTTGATCGAAAAAAGCGATATAAATTTTGGAAAAGGTGATTATAGTAGAAAAATGAACATGTTATTGAGCGGGGGAACTTACGTGCCTCTTTAAAATTACTGAGTTCTCTCGTAGTCGTCACCTACCTGCTTTTCATTGGAGGTATCCCGCACCGTCTGCCAAACCCTTAGTGTTTGGGTTTGGTGCCAGTCTCCCAGCATTTTCCAAGTGTAGGATGATGATCTTTCCGCCTACGTTTAAAGAGGTACAGTTTAGGGCTTTAGCCCCCAAATAATTTAGTTGCTTGACTGAGTTTATAAAAGCTGTGAAGGTTTGGGCCACTTTTTTCATCCGCAGTTTCTCCTATTGTCTAAGGGGCCCCCTTGAAAGGGGAATTAGGGAAAATATTCTACCCAGAGACAATAATGCCCTGACAGGTTTTTTTTAGTTTGGGGGTCGTGCTCCCAAAACCTTTTTATTCCGGTCTTATATATGGGGTGTGGTTTCATTTTGTCTTTTTCCGATTTTGTTTTTATTTCCTCTATTTTCCTGACGCAGTAAATTTTCGAAATCTGTTTTTTTGATCATGAGTCAGTACCCTAGGAAGATTAGTTTTGCCCTGATGTCTCTAGTTAAGAGGATCGCTGTGTTTTCTATGGTTAAGAGTGTGGGTAAAGGGGTGAAGAGTTAGGGTGGTTGGGCGGAGGGTGCGTGGTTGTGGGTAGAAGGAAAGGGGAGGGGCTGGGTGGTGTTACCCCCCATTTGTTCTTGAAAGGGTCGACTCACAGCCCTGGCCCCGCCTCTTCGTTTGTGGTGTGTGGGGTTTGGGGGTTTTAGGGGGGTGTAGGCGGTGAGAAAAGTTTTGGGTGGTGTGGGTTATTGACCGTGTTTCCCGGGATGGTTAGGAAAGAAATCCCCTCAGTGACCTGGCCCCAGGTCGGCCCTTTTAGTAGGCGGTTAAGGTAGCCAGTTGGTGCTAGCTACACGGGGGGATTAAACAGCATCGGGACAAATTTTTAGTTATTCCTCGTGAATAACGACCCCCCTTTTATTTTGCAGGGTGTATGCTCCACCTACCATGTCTTTAGTTTTGAAAGGAGTAATTTGGGCGGTAATTTTAAACCTGTCCCAGCAGCGGGTTTTCATATTAATTATTCTGAATTTTCGTCGCTGCTTTTCAGGGTGTTTCGGGGGATGTGGACTCCGAAAGTTAAACATTTGACTAAATTTAACTTCAGCAAAAATTTATCTGTACATTTTTCAGATCTTCATTTGGTGTCATTAGAGGGGGTCTGTCAGCAATTTCAAATTTAAAAAAAAGTACACGTGCTATAAGGTTTGTTATCTTGGGTTTTTTCTTTTTTTTAAAGGGTTCTTGATATCAATTTATATATTTTTCTCACGCTGGATAATTTGTGACCCTTGTTTACAAAATTGCTGGCTTTGGTACCCATAGATTTCTTTAAAAATCCTTTTTGCTCTACGAGTTTTTGATTTTTTGTATTAGTTTAAATTTTCTTTTAGTTTTACAAAAAAGTATCCCCAAATTTTGCGTCAGTGAACATGATGGATGGGAGCACAAAGGGCGGGGGGGTTCGTGGGCCTGGGGGGCAAGTCAAGGTTAAAGATTTATTCTGAATTTAATATATAAAATAATGAGGTCTAAATAAAAAGCTTACTGAGAGTGAAGCGAAGGCTGAAAAGAAAAAAAAAGATTTGGGGGATAGAATTTTGTAATACAAAGTTTGCCCCAAGGTGGCTTTATCAAGTATCGGACTGGCAAATGCATTGCCCTTAGAGAGCACTATGAAACATCTGTCTTGGGTTTTAATGGACCAGGTACATGCTATGTTTATGGGTTCGGAAGGTGGGTTTGGCATCCTTCAACAAGATGTCAGTATTAGATGATTTTTGTTTGAGGTGGACCGGCACCCTGGCTGTGTGTGTGTAGAGAGAAAGGGGGGGACAGAGAGAATGGGACAGGAGAGAAAAGAAGGGGGGAAGAGAGAGACAAAAGGGGGACAAGACAGACAAAAGGGGGGGACAGGGAGCAAAAGGGGAGGACAGAGAAGACAAAAGGGGGACGAGAGAACGGGACAAAAGGGGAGGACAGAGAGGGGAGAAGGCTTGTGGACTCTGTTGAAATACTATTAATTCAAGGCTGGGTCTGGCTCCCTTTTGCTTTCAAAAACTTGGGAAAGGCCTGTTTGCACCTCAGGAAATTTTGCCTCTATCGAAACCCTGCGTTTAGCGGTTGGTTTTGAATTTTATAATAATCAGGGGAAAGAAACCACATTGATTTTTACTGTTTATCGTAGGTCAAAGTTACTGGTGCACTTTTGATCCCCCTTCATCTCTAAAACCCAAAAACATAATCGAAAAAATTTTTTGTATGCAGTGACCAAACCCAAAATAAGTCCCCCAACTTTCAGTTGGCGTTGGGTTCCAGCAAGGGAAAAGATTATTTTTATTATCTATTTATTATTTTTAAAGAAGCCAAAAGCCAGAAGGTCATACAGCAAGAGCCAAGGGAAGAGGATAAACCCCATTCCCAGGGGATAAGACCCTTCCCCGGTATCAAGGAATCTCTTCTTAGCGGTTTTAGCGGGTGGTAGCCGGGTTGTGGTTTTAGTGGTAAAAAGTGTGTAAAATTCTATTATTAAGAGCGTGTAAGAGAATATAAAACCATTTGTTGACGGTGAAGTGTAATTATATATTATTTTTTATATTACACCTTTCATTGACACGAGAGCTGTTACTTAGTTGAAATTTATTTTGAAACACGTTACAATCCCCTTGTTAAAACATTTTTTGTGACCCATAAAAAAAAAAAGGTGGAGGAGGGTGGTGTGGGCGAAGTATTGTTGGTTTGGGAGGCAACTGCCTGGTATGAGTGGATTGTAGGTGATGTGGGGGGGTGCCCGGAAAATGGTGAAGGGTAGTTGGTGGTGATAAAGGGGGAAGGCGATGGGAGGGGGGTGGGGTGGGGGTTAGAATGCCTTTTTTTGCCTTTGGTCCCTAAGGATTTGGTATTCTACCTCCTGGAGTTCCCTGGGGGGAATTCCGGGGATCAAGCCCCCGCGGCCCGGGCCCACGACTACCTCCGGTTTGGATCGGGCCTTATCAACAAAGGCTGTTCTGGGCCCGCACGTAACCCAACGTACGAACCAAGCCCGGCTGCGGCACCGTCTTTAGGTATTGCCCCCGCCCCTCTTTAAGCAACAGGGGTTCCCCCGAAAACCCCCCTTTTTGTGGGGGGGTTTGAACGTCTTGGACCCCCCCGGGCACTTTTGTGTTTTCTCTTAGTGTACCAGTGACGCCCCTACTTTTCATGGGGGTTGTTTATGCCCGCCAAGTCTTTTGCTTTGTATGGGGTGATTTCTGGTGTATTAGGACCCGTCCCTCCAGAATCTTCCCGGTGTAGATTAGATCTCTTTACTCGCTGCGTCCCGGTTTTGCAAGGGTTTTGCAAAAAAGTGTTACTTATTTGCATTCTGTTTCCAGTGCTCTAGGGCCATATCACAGTGGTTTTGCGTTTCGAAGGCAGGAGCGACCGCTCGAAACCATGTTGCCCGGGGGTTTTGCAATTTTGGGGAGTTAAGTGGGTTTGCTAATCCTGCTTCCTAGAACTCTTTCAAAAATTTTATGTATGGGGCGTTAAAGTTATTGGCTGTATTCTTAGCTACTGCTTTTCTGCCACCTTTATGGAGTGGGGCATATCTGTTGTTTTTAGTGACGGGAAATCTCCCCTGTGTCAAAGCTCCCCTTTAGCTGAACCCGATTTCCAGAGTCGGGGCCCGGGGGCTGAGGCATGGGCATGCGTCGAGGGCTTTTCATTTAAAAAATTTGGGCATACATGGAAAGGTTTTGAGGCTCTTTCATAAAAAAAAATTTTTTGGATGGTTTTTGTCTTAGATGGTTAGTTGGTTTGCGAACCAGTCTTTGCGATTTCGTATCTAAACCCATTTTTTTGTTGTCTTTTTAGGATCGTTTTTCTGAGCAGCGGCCTGTTTAGAAGTGGTTTTTACCTTGTTTTTTGGATTAAAAAGGGAAATATTTCAAATTTTTTTCATTTTCATTAATGCTTTTAGCTCATCTTTCTCTCCTGGATCCTGTAGGTTTTTAAGTTTATTCAGTTTTTTCCACTTCCCTGGTTAGCACTTTTTCCGTGTATCAGATAATTGTCACTCTTGAGGAGCTCAGTGTTTCTTGTCGTCTGTGTAGGGGAGCATCTCTTCCAGTTTACTTTTCTTTTTTCTTATAGGATATCCCTTGAACATATTTCAGTACAGGGGGTTTGATCTTTTAAAGGTTTGGTTTAGGGTCCATGAAAATTTAAGATCCCCTCCCAGTGTTTCTTTTAGGGCATAGTTTCCTGTCCAGAGTGATCTTGTTGTTAAAGTTGAATTTGGTAAAGGTACCCTCATAGCTGTATGCATTTTGGACCTGTGCATGTAAGTCTGGACTTCAGTTAGATTTTGATCAAAATTTTGTTGTTTTTGATATTCTTCCCGATCCTCTTATTGTGAAAATAGGCCCCGTGTGTTCCAGTCTTGTTGGCCCCATTACTGCGCTAGGGTGTGTTTGTTGCAGAAATTAGCGCTCCTGGTGTGTGTTTTCCATTGGCTACCTCCAGGGTTTATTTTGCTACAACATTTTTTGCTATTTCTTCCATTTTGCTGTTTTAATTGAAGTCCCCAAGCAGAGTTGTTTGGGCATGGCGTAAAATTTTTCCAACGGAATAAATTTTTTGAATGTTTTCATTAAAATGTTAAAAAGTTGCATCTGGTGGTTATATAAAGTACAAGACTAAGTTTTGGTTCTCGATTTTTTTTGTCAGAACTTAATATATCATTTGTGGTGTTCAGTATTGTGCAAATGAGGACTTTTGCATACAGGCAACCCCCCCTTTGGGCCCGTTCTTTTGTGCATCTGAAAAGGTTTTATCCAGGTATCCATATTTCACTGTCAAAGTATCTTTTGTGTGGGTTTCTGTGAAGGCTGCAAACTGCATTTGACTCCCTAGAAGTCCACTAATGAAAAATATTTTGTTGTTGGTGGATGGCTTAAGGCCCCGTATATTAGCAAAAATAAATGAGGTTGTGTTGCAGTTTTGGGGGGGGGGGGGGATTTCGTGTTGGCATCAGTAGCTGTGAGTCTGGAGGGGCCTGGCTGTGCCCCGTCTACAAGGGTCCAAAGGGGGTGGAGTTTTGGTTATCTCTTTCCCTTTTTTTTCTTCATTGCCTACCCCTAAAAAAAAACACTTGTGGGTTGTCTAGCTACTTTTGATGTGTTGTACGGGGGTGGCCTCATGGTCTCTTTTAAAGGTATGCGATCCAATTGGTTTTGAACATTTTTTTCAAGGACTGAAGAATGAAATCCAGGGTGGAAGTATTTTCAAAAAAGTAGGGGACACACCCTTTTATGGAGGTCGGGGGCATTTTTTGGGATGCTCAAAGCTGTAGCCCCCTTGTTTTCCCCGTTTCCATGTTTCAGAGGGCCCCAACATAGAATTTGCCCATTTTGTTTTTGGCTGGGTACAAACGTGCTGGTGTATTCCCAATCTTTGGACCCCAGAACTGCCTACATCCTCCATAGCCCAAAAAAGAGACACCGCCATCTGTTGTCATGGGGACCAACTTTTTCCTGGAAGAGGACACTACTAAATTTTTATAGGGGCTGCTTTGGTGGTGTGGGGGGGGGGTCTGTAAAAAAATTCAGTTTTTTCCCAAAGGCTGGGGGTGGGTCTGGGTCAGCCTAGGGTGGGGACTGAGCTAGCTGTTTTTTTTTTTGGTTGTTTTTTTCAGTGGGTATCTGCTTATTTTTGGGTTGTTTAGACTGGGCATTGTGGTGTTAGACTTTACTCCTGTCCATTTCCGTGCTCTTATTTTCCGGGGAGACTATTTAATAGTTTCTCTTTTTTTTTTTGTTTTTTGTTTATTAACCTCCTGAGTGCTTTTCTTTTCTGTCCATAGTTCCACATCCCTGTTGCGATCAAAAAACCCCTATCTAGGTAGATGTCTTATTTGTTGCAGGTTTATTCTGTGGGGTAACGTGTTTTGAAAAGAAAAGGTGCTGTGTTCTGGATTTTTTCCCCAAGGCCTTTTTCACATGTCCCACAGGTATACTGTACTGCCATCCTGCCTGTATCTTATTTGCAACTGGGTCCCACAAGAACCTGTTTTCACTTTCCCTTTCAGTTTGCACTCGGGTGTGGGTGTTTTGAGGTCAGTGCATGGGTTGTTGATGTAATTAGTTGGATGTAAAAACATCATTTAAAACATCCTACAGCATCTTATTTTGCATGACATTTTGCTATTTTCTTATTGGGAGTTTTAGAAGTGGTGGTGGCTGGGTTTTAGTGATGAAAGGGGGTCGGTGGTCCAGGGTATGGGGCCCGCAGGAGGGGGGGGGGGGACCCTCCCCCCTGGTTGGGGTATCGGAGGGGAAGGGTGGCGAGGGATTTGGGGGTAGGTTATGCCTTTTCCCCTATTAATCACTTCTTTTTACCGTTTCCCTGAATCAATCAACTATCTCTTATTTTATTATTTTACTATGGCTTAATCTCCCCCCCCTTTGATCCCCCGTCTCCCTTTCTGGGTTTGGTGATAAAAGGTGGGCCTCGGGGTTTAAAAAGTTATCTTTTCCACAAATTCAGTTCTTATATCACTGCCTTTTATACCGTTTTCTCATTTAACACTTGTCGTAATTTTTCCTTCTGTCACCCCTTTACAATTTTTCGTGGTGGTGGTGTTACTTGGAGGTTTTTGGGGATCAACGCCCCCGGGGCCGGTCCATGACCAGGCCTCCCGATGGATCAGGGCCTGTAACTAGGCTGTTACTGTGGCCGCACGCAGTCCAACATACGAGCACACCCCGGCTGTTTCCGGCATGATTTTAGGTATCTGCCCCTCTCGCTTAAAGGGCAGCCGGGGTTTTTTGGAAATTCATTAATGTTTTGATGGGGGGCTGTTGAACGTTTTGGCCCCCGGACACTTATGGTTTTTTTCCTTAGTGTACCAATGGGGGCCCCTACTTTTTATTGGGGGCATTTTGCATCGCCTGCCCAGTCTTTTATTTTTGTGGGGAGTGATTTCTGTTGCGATTTTGGGACCATTCCTTCCGGGTTTTTCCAAGTGTAGATTATGATACATCTTCCCTCCTGCATTCCAATGAGTACGTCAAGGATCCAAGCGTTCCCAGTGTTAAGGTGCTTGACAGAACTTATAGTGCGTAAAGGATCCTGTACATCTCTAGTCTGCGATTTCACCTGCTTTAAATGGAGATGTTAATGTACAGCAGTATTCCAGCCTGAGGAGAAAGTGATTTGAAAAGGATCTCATTGGCTTGGCATCTCCGTTTTGAACGTTCTCATTATCCACCCTATCATTTTCTTTGCACGTCGATCGTGGCCTGTTGTGACCCTTGAAAGTGGATCCTTAGACATTAACCCCCAGGTCCCTTACATTATTTTCCGCTTATTGTATGGCCAGGTTTTGTTTTAACTCTTTTTCTAGTTATTTCCCCTCCAGTTTTCCAAAACGGAGTAGTGGGATTTGTCCTCTTTGAACATATATTGTTTTTTTTTTCCCCAGGGAAAAAACCCTATATATTACATTATATGTATTGGGTTTTTGAAGATTGCTGAAACCACAATTTAAGACCCTATATCACTGAACATCAGTATCGCCATTCACTTATTCCTTATATGATATGAGAAACAATCCTTCAGTAAAAAACACGACCCCTGTGTGGTAAACCTGTACCCTATTTCCCAAAACCCCGCTCACCCATTTTTATTAAAATAATTCTTTTTCTCCGGGGTTTTTTAGCAGAAACCCTTTTTCCCTTTCTTAACTTTTCTCCCCTTTGAGTTTAGGCTAATCCCTGTCTTTCTTTTTTCCCTTCACTGTAGTCACAAACTTTTTTTCACCCCCCAGAACGGTTATTCTGACCCTGGCACTCTCATTGCACTAAAAAATCTTTTTTTTTCCTCTCCGGGGTCACTGAAGCTTCCCTTCTTGGGTTTAAAAAGTATATGCACTTTAGGCTTTCACCGCTTGTTTTCGCACTCTGCCCCCTCGGGGGCCGCCGTTTCACGCAAAATTTTGGCGGAGTCAAACAGCTGATTCCTAACTAGCACTACACTACCTTTTTGGTATCGCAAAAAATTTGCGTTCTCAATTTTTCTGACCTTGCTTTTGAAAAATTAATATTTGAGTTATTTAAAAAAACACTTGGTACAGAACACGCCCAAAACATGTAAACACATAAATATGGGGACACCCCGCTTGCACAGGGCAAACATACAAGACAAGATGTTTAGAAAATACAGCGCCCCAAAAAGCTCTGGGTAAAAAGGGGGGTTTTCATTAGTCTGTTTTAGATACCAACAACGTAAAACTGGACAAAGTCCCTTTATTTGTAGAAGAGAAAGTAAATTGACAATTTGCTTAAATTTCCCGTAAAGCTTAACGTTATAAAGCTTTTGGAAAACCCTTTATTATTGTAGGTATAAAGGGGGGCGATACCAAGTTACTTATGGTGGCAAAGGGCTACACCAGAATTTTTCAAAACTAAGCGCTAAGCTACAAAAGGGGCATACCACACACCATACATTGCAGTGGTGGTCCCCCTGCACAAAATAAAAAAAAACTAAACCCCCCAAATTTAGTATTCAATCCCAAGAGTGTGTGTCCCCATAGGCACATTCCCCACACAAACACAACCGACCAAGTCACAGACCCCGGGGCCACAGTGTTATGTCCCGACTTAACGCAGTTCACACCGACTATTGTCAACACTAAATCCACAAAAATATTAAGGATGGGTCTGGGTGTTAGAACGAAAACTAGAGAGAACCGTCCCAAGCAGGAAGACCACAGTGTTTTTAAGATCAGCCCCCAACCTGGAGTGGGTAACAGACCGAGCAAGCGAAATTCAAAGTCTCAAAAAACGATGTGTGTAAATAAGGCGTTTGGTGTAGGCGTGTTAAAGTGAGCGACGAGCGCGTGTTCCACCCGGAGCGTCAGAAACCTGAGAAAGGGAAAAAAAAAAAAAAAAAAAAAAAAAAACAAAACAAAAAACCCCAAAAAAAAAACAAAAAAAAAAAAAAAAAAAAAAAAAAAAAAAAAAAAAAAAAAAAAAAAAAATTTTAAAAAAAAAAATGTAATTTTTTTTTATTGGAGGAAAAGGGCCCAAAACCCTTCTTTGTAAAATTTCCACAAATGGGGTTGTTTTGATAGGGTTTAAACCAACCAACCACCCCCTCCCAAAAATTTAAAAATAAAAAATAACGGAAAAAAAGTGATTTTTTACAACAAACTAAAAATTTTAAGTTTAAAAACGAAAAAAAATTTTAAAAAATAACCAATTTTGCAAATTGGGGACTTTTAGGAAGTTAGGGGTCTGGGGGGGCTTTTCGGGGGGGGTTAATGGGGGGTTTTTGGGGCTAGGGTGGGGGGAAGTTTAACCTTGACATCAAAATAAAATAAAAAAGAAAAAATTTAATTAAAAAAATAAATATAAGAACCGGAATTTTTTTTAAATTTTATTTTTAAATAGCCGACTTTTTAAGTAGTTATTAATAGTCGCCTTTTTTTTTGCTGTTTTTTCCCCTACTTTTCTTGCTGTTAAAAGTGTACTTTTTAAACTTCTATTTTTATTAATGTCCGCTACTTTAACTTGTAGTTCTTAATAGTCCGTACTTTTAACTTGCTAGTTCATTATGTCCGCTACTTTTAACTTGAGTTCATTAATGTCGCTACTTTTAATTGCTAGTTCATTAATAGCCGTATTTTTAAATTTAGTTCATTAAAAGTCCGTATTTTAACTTGCTAGTTCATTTTAGTCCGCTATTTTAACTTTCTGATTAATTATTTTTATTGGGATCATAAATCCGATTAATGGTTTTATATTTTTTTTTGGTAAATAATCCTATCTGGGTGG